>JANZLB010000019.1:3059380-3070768 GCA_026167865.1 Notarius quadriscutis
GCCGGCCACGGGGCTCGAACCTGGACCTTCTTGCTGTGAGGCGACAGCGCTAACCACTACACCACCGTGCCGCCCACTAGTATAAATAGGCACAATTTATTTAAGCAACACTCAATACGTATATCGAAGCAATCTGTCTTTGCTAATTATAATGCTAATAATATTCCATCCTTCAGATCAAGCACAACATATAATGATTCCTTACACTGTTGTACTTCAGAATGATTTTTTTTGATAACATGATGATTTCTTCCCTTCTACTATCCTCCCTGTACTTTTCCTAAAGCCAATATTGTTTCTTAAAACACAACCAAATGCCTTTCATTGTCTTTTTATTTGCTCCTTAGCAGTCTCCTACTGCACTTTACCTCCTCTATCTCTCTTTCAGTTTCCCCTTCACTCCTTCCCTTGTCACTACGAGAAGGCAACTGTTCCTGTCCTGTCCAATCAGACTGTTAGCATGTCAACACAATCTTCCAAGCTCCTTTGAGTGAGGATCCCTCTCCACTAGCTCTTAACAACACCCAGTTGCTTGGCTAGGATTATCTGAATGTGAAAGGAGGATGGAGGAAGGGGGGATCGATGGTACCCTCACGCCCCAGCACGTCAGCTAAACTCTTCAGTGATCACCATCAAAGCGACACAATGAAAGGCAATGGAGGAATCTTTCGGTGGCTGATTTGACCTCTTTAATCCAGCTTGACAGAAGAAGAAGAAGCAAAGGACAAGAAGTAAAGAAGAGCTCGTCCGAACTTGTCAATGCAGTAAGAGAAGCTGACCACTAGATGACACCATGATAGCATGGATTATATTGATTTATTCAAATGATCAGACATGAAAGAGAGCCTGAAGATAAGGGGAAGTAAGTGCTCTGATAGTGCAAAAGCTAATTTTGGTTTGAACGGCCATATTTGGCGGACTCGAGTGGAATGGCGCAGGGCGCAAATACTTCCTCCATCTTGTCACCTCCTGTAATGATTTCTGAGTCAAATCCATAATTAACCAGGGACAGAACTGAGAGCGTGTTTTCGAAATAAATGTTCAGTTCGTCCATCTTTCAGGCGGCAGGTAAGAGATTAGGGAGCATATGCACTCATCTTATTATTGGGTGCACTTAAATGGAGTGTTCCAAAGCATATAATTACCTTGTAGGCTTCTGGCCCTGGAGTATATACGTGGAGAGAGATGCTGTGTATTCATGAGATGTGGAGGCCACTCCGGCAGACTGAAGCGGCGAGCTCTCGCCACCCCTTCACCCTCTTTTGTGGTATACACCCGTTGCCATGGGTATTAATTGAATACAATTTCAGACAGTAGTCGGGGTGGGAATTTCATCCCAACGGTCATCATTTTTGCTCATATAATGCTATGCATGACATGCTGTATGCAAGATAAATGTAGTCAGTCTTTTATTATTATTATTATTATTATTATTATTATTATTATTATTATTATTATTATTATATTCTGCAAGGAAATATTGAATTTCCTGAAATGGAAATATTGAAATATGTGAATTTTGAATGATTAAATTACCTGAAATGTTATCATTATGTTATTGAAATGTTATTATTATGTTATTGAAATGTTATCATTAGGTTGAAATATTGAATTACCTGAAATGTTATCATGATGTAATTAATTAATTAATTGATTAATTGATTAATTAATTGTTTTCTTCTTTTTCTTTTTTGTTATCTTGATGTGTTTATTTCAAAGCGTTTAATTTTCTTTCTTTTTTATTTTTACATTTTTTTTAGCCTTAACTTGTAAAATGATGAATGAACGATGAATCAAACCCAATTAGGCATTGCGTTACACTTGGCCATGTGTTAACATGCTTGTTGGTTTGATTAAAAGAAATTCAATATCGTCATTAAAATTCGAAAAGTACAGTGAGGTATATATGATTTTCCTGATAAAGGATTTCATTTTGAAATGGTCTGTGAAAATTCAGCTGTAATATTACGTCCATGTTAGGTTATGCTCGACAACTATCCAGCATGCCCTTTGCAAATGATTTGCTAAGTGCAAAATAATTTGTGTGCCATCATCATGAGACGACACTGGCTTTTTCTGACAGTTGTGAAAGGACCAGCGACTGACATTTTGTGCCTCATTAGATTATCTATAACAGACAGCCACTTGAAGGACTATGAATAAATTCACTCCCTCAAATCTTCTCACATATTCAGTTCAGGGGCAACTGTATTTAAGGACAGAGATGGGAGGAAAAAAAAAAAGCAACAATGAGTAATCTTTTGTCATACAATTTGCATGTAGCTTCACCTGTATGACACAGGGGTTAATTTTCCCTTCTCTCCCTAAAATACAGCATAGGTAAAAGGTTAACTTGAACCAATGCATGACTTGTGGAGAATTAAACTGCAGTATTTATGCAGAAAGCCTGCATATCCAGAGCTCTACACAATTTCACCCCCCCTTCACACACACACACACACACACACACACACACACACACACACACACACACACACACACACAATTCATTTCATTCTCTGAAGCTGCGCATAAAGCAATCCATTAGTGTCAGCTTTGTCAGAGATTTTAAGTGGACACCTGTCCATTAAGACTAGCATTTTAGCATGGCTCTTCTCAAATTATTCACCAGAATTAAATTCAAAATGTCCAGAATGAAATAACTTTTTTTTAAAAAAGCATGTTTAAGCCATATCCCGATTACATTTTCTGCATCTACTAGTTAAAAACACATTGCTTGCTCTTCAGGATGTGTGTGGGGTAAAGGTAAGTGTTAAAGCATGTCAAATAATGTCTCGCTGAAATCCTCCATGTGAAAAGGACTAGAGTGTATCAAGTTAAACAACATTCTCATGTTTAGGTGCTTGTAAGGTGGACACCCTTCTTCTCAATTCTCAGTGGGGGAGTGGTTCAAGTGCAACTTCTCCATATTCAACAGAGAAACAACTGCAGATCTGTGTGGCACCTTCGGTGCATCTCCTCATTTCCATTGGATTGGGTTTTAGGTTACAAGCATGGGGGGATAAGGCAAGACAGACATGTCAGTGATAAGATCAAAAGGAGTGGGGAGGTTCCTGATCCCTCATTACCAGGCCAGATGATGCACTCTCCTCTGGCACATTACAGCAATGAGATTTGGGCTCCGAGTGTTCACCCAACAAAAGGGATAAAACCCTTGCGAGCAAGACGGCTCGGCTCATCTCCACTCAAATTAATTAGAATCTTCTGTAAAGCAGCTCTAGATTTAGGACGGGAAGGAGATGGTTGCTCATATGATGTCTGTCGTTTGTGATTATGGAAAGCTCAGGTTTGGCTACCAGATATACTGTACCAATTGCAATGGGTTAAGAATGATTCAAAAAAGTTAGATTATTTTAATGCAAAAGTCCATTACTATCCAGGAACTACCAGTCGTGCAAAGAGTCCAAAACATACTGATATGAGTGAAAGTACCACTACAGAAATAATTCATTTAAAAAAGTATAGATCAAGAAAATCACTCAGGTAAGAGTAAATAAGTCATCTGGCGGACAAACAACTTGAGTCATTAATATACTCTGCAATTGATGCAAATAATCCAAAAAGTATGGCATGTCAGCTAACCAAGTGAGCTATCCTGACTTGAACATCCCCTTAATTATTAGTATACTATATTTAAAAACAGGTAACATTAACTTGCTTGGTTTGTTAGCTAGCGATCTAGCTCATGTTAATTCATACATGTTTCTAACTACATAGTTTGCTGTCTTGCAAAGATGCCACTTACATAGCCTGTGTCTGAAATCGCTCCCTACTCACTATCTAGGGCACTATATAGCGAGGACGCCATTTTGTAGTGCTGTCCGAAATGATAGTGAGGATTATTTACACCCTATATAGTGCACTCAAAGTATCCCAAAGTGCATCATGAAAAGTAGTGCACAACCGATGGTCACTAACCAAAGCAATATATCCCATCATGCATTGCGGTCGCGCTGAAAGAAATCAAAAGTCTCAAATTTGGTTTAATAAAAGGCAGCGGCAAAGAAGAAAGTATTCAGCCTTGATTTTAAAAAACTGAAAGCTGCAGGTACTTTGTATTGATTAATGTGGGAAATGCGCTCAGTATAACATGGATTTATCACAAAAACACATGCATGTGTTAATTATTTTTGAAAACCCACCAGCCGACTGATCTGGCACGTTCTAATTGTGCAACAGTAATGACGTAAATACCAGCGTGACGGAGTAGTGTCCGAAAGCGGTTTTCATTTTACCAATGAGCTCACTGTATAGTCCTCTATAGAGTAATTCCCTATACAGGGAGGAGTGAACGAGTGAGCGATTTCGGACACAGGGCAAATCTAGCGGGTGTTTTACTCTTTGCAGTCACATGACTCAACTCAACTCAACTCAACGTGTGAATCTACAGCCTGCGCTAGAAAGAAATCAGCTCCAGCTTCTTCTATTCTACCATTCTGTATATTTCTACTGACAACTGTTAATAGTTCAAATATTTTTGACTAAAAAAGATCCACTTTGAGCCTTATTTTTGTGCCTTTCCTTGAAAGAGAGACGGTACTAGCCCTGTTAACCCTTACTGCTTGTTAATAAATCGAGGTCAAGCTTTCTTGAGAAACGAATACTGTATATACAGCAGATTTTCACAATGAACGTAAAGCGTAAAGATGAAGATTTCGTCTTTGTGTAGCTGTGCTGCGACGTGCTATACCCTGAGAAGCAGGTTATATTTAATAAAATGCTTCCTATTCCATAATATTAAAGCGTATGTTTAGAAACATGTCTAAAATCAACGTCTTTCCTGACAGCTTCAGTGCAGATCTAGTGATCTTCATCAATCTCACGATCTCAATGTTATTTAGTTACGACTGGGGCGGCGTGAAGGTTTTACGACCTATTGTCTCATGTCACACATCGTTAAGTTGCCTGTCAAGGAATGAAGAGCAAGCATCATGTGAGTAAATTACAGAAAACACCTGTTTCTTTCGTGTGTGTTGTTTATGAATACCACAGCCGCTAGTCTGTGATCACTGCCTGTCATTGCTCCGGCGTTTGATCGCTTGGCTGTCCGTGCGTTCCTAAACTTAGCAACATATCATTGTTAATAATAATAAAAAAGCACATGGAAAAGCCACTTGGGTCTTGGGCGTTTTAAATGTCAGTTCTGTGAAAGCTTTAACAGCTTGTACAGCGCTATTAGACTCGCACTAAAAGCATAGTGAGGAGAAAAAGAAAAAGAAAAAACGTCTAGCACTAATGTACACATTCACGCCTTTAATCGTGGCGTGAAAAGCCTGGCCTGGCGACGAATATTCTTTCATAAAAGCATGGCGCGTTCTTATTTGCCTTCTTTCCTTCTTTCCCATCAATCAAAGTGCAATCCTCTGCATCTTCTGGCTTTATTGCTGCCGCCACCACCACTGCTCCACTCCTCAGGAGGGGGAGAGATGATAAAAAGATAATGATGAGCTGAAAAATACAGAGTCCTGTGAATATTTGTCAGTTTACAGTGGCCGAGACGGAGTTTATTTGACCCTCGATGATCAAGTCAGGCTTGATTAAGTTTGACTTACGATCACGACTGAGCTGTTTTGTGAGAAGGAAACATCAGGAACAGCAAGACGCTATTTTAAAGTGGTGTAACTTTTCTTTGTGGTTGAAATCCATGCAAAAGAGAAACAGATTTCAGTTCAGGAGGAGTTTTCAGGAACTGTTTTTCCTGAAGATAGAAAACGTGTGGATTATGCTCCACTTCTCACAAATGAAGAACTAAAATGAGCACGACATTACGGCACAAGCCCTTTCCCTTCTTTATTTATTTATTTTTTTTCTACATGGCTGTGGAAACTAAGGACACAGCTTCAGACACTGCTGCTGTGGTTATTGCTATGGTTCTCTGAACACAGAATCATCTTCTGCCACGGCCATCTCAGTCCCCGAACCCCAGTGAAAACCCGTGGAAGAGGAGACAGCACAAGACAGGGCCTCGAACCCTGGATGATTTGGAGAGCTTGTGTAAAGAGGAATGGTCTCTGTATCTCCAACCTTATAAAATGTCATTCTTCGTGTGCAACCACATGACAAAACAGTGTGACGTATGCATATCCGCCTCCACGTTGGATGATCGACAAATCCACAATGCCGTCTTGTGTGAACAATAACTGTGAAGCATCTCTGACTTTCTCAAAATGTTCTGATTCTTTGGAGTCCTCTGCCAAGTCAAGGCTCAGAGAAAAAGCTGAAATGTGTGGCTTTGACCCGTATATGTCTGATAATACAGAGGATTTAGCCTCGTTACCACCGATCCAATACCCTGATAACAGCGTGAACTATCTGGTTCTACAAACCTTGTGGACAACCAACACACAAATGAAGGCTTATAAAGGTACAAAGTTACTGGAACGCCATTGTGAATATCTATCTAATACCTGGCGACGTTGACCCATACTGTTCTCCTTGTGTATCCAAACTCGCTAAGGTTTCTCACACTGCTTCGAATCTGGCTTTCTTTCATTGATCCTGTTGCTTCCTGATACTGCGAGATGAGCTTTCGTCTTGATCCTAACGATCGTGTCCTAATGTGAGTACTGGTGCCCAATCTGGATTGGTTTTAAAGCGTAGGTGAGAAGCACAGAGTTTGCGCTAAAGCTCAAAAGTTCAATTTAATCTGCAGAAAACGTAGCTTTAATTAGCAGTGAACTCTCACCAGAGACACACATGCGGGTGTAATTAGCTTTTTCCTCAGTTACGTCATTACGATGTATGTTTTTGAACCACAGCATGGACACGCCATTCTCTGGACAGTTCATCTGTTTTGTCGCTGTTTTTAATTATATTGGGAATTCTTTCTGAAGAACTGTTTCTCTGTCATGAGGAGCATTATTACCGCAGTTACATCCCACACGCAAAGGAGGCACTGTCTTTCTGGTTTGGAAAATAAGCGTGACGTCACACGTACACGAAGAACAGGAGAAACTCAGAGCTGTTTTACTGGCAAAGCAGGGTGTACAAACTATTAAACGCAGGGGTGCTAATCATAGTAGCATGTGTGCTTTTGTTGAAAATCTTTCTTGATGATGAATTTGTTTATCTCTGAATAAATTTATTTCAATTAAAGGTTGGATTTCTCTCTCTCTTTTTTTTCAGCGTGAGATGAAGTGACTTCATCAAAAGGTGGATTTTTTCCTAACCTTTTTTTTTTTACAAGAGGTGCCAATACTTGTGAAGGGCACTGCATATATATATATATGTATAAAATTTCTCCTTCAAATTAGATTTCATCGTTTTCTCCGCCTTGTTTTGCTGTGATGTTTGTGCTTAGCCATGATTTAGTTGCTTACTCAGGAATCCTCTAATCCAAGATAGCGCTCTCGCCGCTCTGCCTCTGACTCCAGCAATAGCTTTTTCAGCGTTTTTTAACGACGCGCTAGTCAACGTTGATTAAAGTGAGAACGACTGGTTCACTCCTGAAAAAAACAACCAACCAAACAAAACAAAACAAACCATAGGATGCGAGATGAAAAAAATAATTAAATAAAGAAACCCCAGAAGGTATGAGGCACTTGTTTTAAGTAAACACATCTGTTTTGATTAAATTTCCGCTGTGGGTTTCGCATCGCTGATGTATAATGTGTGACTTTCTTTTTTGTCTCAGTTTATCTTGGGTTAGTTATTTATTTGTCTTGTTTCCTTTATTGTGTTGGGAAGATGACAGACAACAGGATGAAAAACATTGGAAAGAAAAGAGACGTAAGGGCAAGAGATGAGAGAGAGAGAGAGAGAGAGAGAGAGAGAGAGAGAGAGAGAGCTACACCACAGTAGGCGATGTGACGAGAAGCCAATCGGAAGGCGTTTCGGTTCCCGTGGGGCGTTCGGTACAGTGGAGTTGAATGTGAAGGCAAGGACACTCCACTCTGCCAAGTAATGATCTAGCAATGGGGGACTCGCTCAACCTGACTACAGCACAACACACACACACACACACACACACACACCACTCTCAGCTGGGAAGTAACAATGTAGAAATATCTTTTTTTCTTTTTTTAAATGTGTACAGTTTCCAGACATAACATCATAATCTATCTGCGATTCCTGATTTTATTATCGTCAATCCTCTCCAGCCTACGATCTGAAGTCCTAACACAGGGTCCATAGTAGGCTTGGGCCAACTGACGTTAGTATCGGAAATTAGCTATCGACGATTTGAAAAAAAAAAAAAAAAATCGTTGGCTATTTTGTGTCCTGTATGACCTTTAACATCTCGCTATCTGACTTTGGAACAGAGCAAAAAACATCTTTCGTTGATCCATTTCATCTTCGCTTGTCTGTGCTTTTTTCATAGTTATGAAAGTTTACAGCTCGTGATCGGTTTGCGAATACTTTGTGATGAAAAATTGGTAGCATCGCTACTAATCGTGCAATGCACGGCAAATGTTCTCAGAGCTTCCAGAGGTTTTTTTTTTTTGTGTGTGTCTCCGCATCATGAGTGGCCAAAAACGTCGTAAAACATTTCAGTGCATGCATTGAAATTTGGTGGTGATGTTTGTGTCAGCACTCTAAGCTGCGAATACTTGCAGATGGGTTTGGGAATACTTCCCAAAGTTCAGGGAACCTTCGCCGAGCCTTTTGAGATGTATTTGTCTCGAACTGATGTCCCTGATGGTCACGGGGGCCTCGGCGAAGTGCAGCCTAACCTTCACTGAGACTTGAAAAGTGCATTTATATTCAGTGATCCTTTGCCAAGGTTCGTAATTGGTTGGGCAAAGGGTTCATGGAGATTCAGGAAATGTTTGGCGACGGTTAGACGCCGCATTTGTGATCGCGCCACTGGGGATCATTCTCCTGCCAGATGTTGATACGTACAAAACTCTCAAGCACGCCTCTGAGGAAAAAACGCCAGGTCTTCTCAAAAGAAAAGGGCCAAGTGTTTGTTTGCTGTGGGACCATGACTTTGAGCTCGCCTGTATGAAGTACACATCGCCACAAAAACGCCTCGTTTTCATCATCAGTAACCCATCACGAGCTATAGCGTGACTGTAGCCTTAAATTAAAAAAAAATTAAACCGTTCGGGCTACTTTGCTATGCGACATATTTCTCTGCTGCTGTTCACGCCCACACATTTTACATCCTTCACTTCAATTTTTTCCTGAGCGTCGCTACACTCTAAAAGCTCGCTCGGTTTCTTTTACGCTCCAGATTTCAGTTTAGCAAGCCTTCCTGACCTTTTTAATATGCTATCAGTCACCCAGTAATACCCACGAATAGTAAGAATCATGTTCCTGTGTTTGGTGAGACGACGTTCCCAGGATTACATTCGTTATGAATGTTTGAAAAGGCATTACGAAGGTGTCACATAAGCGAAGCTGGGCTTAGAGCACAATACACGCCGTTAGAGGTCAGTGTGAACTAATTGGGGGGAAAAAAAAATCCTTTGGTATTTTTGTAGTTGTAGTATTGTGTCAAAATTAGACTGTCTAGTCAGGGGGCCATCTGTTCTGGCTGGTACTGCCTACTGTTTGTGTGTCTGTGTGTGTGCGCGATTTCTTGAAGTCTTATCACAAAGACGCCTGATGTCCATCCATCAAAGGGGAAACAACATCGTTATCTATAGTCTCAAAACCTGGAGAGCGAAAGCGTCAGGTCTTACCTGGAGTCACGAACAGATGGGCAGGAAAAGTTATTAAGGAACATCCGAGGGAACAGACAGCATGGCAGGGAGAGGGAGAGAGAGAGAGAAAAGAGCCCGATTACTTAGGGACAACAAGAAAGTAAAATGTACAAGAACAGAGAGGAAGTAATCAGTGTCCGTGCCTCGGGCTGTCTGATTACATATGCGAATGAGGCTGATTCGGCCAGCAACCTTGATCTGGGCCTTTTAAAGGACACAGCTTGAGCGTGTGACGTTCTTTTACGTTTTATATGCTAATAAACACGACAGGACAACAGCTTGAATATACACAAGGTGAGCAAAAGTTTAAAGCGAATTCAGGGCTGTGATTCGGAATGTGTTGATATCCGTCGTGTTGTGTATCCAGTGTATCCGTGTGTGCTATATAAAGCAACTGTTCCCACCTCACTACCTCACTCTCTGTGACTTTCTATGAATGTAACATGTAGGGCAGGTTTTTTCCCTGAGTGTTCTGCAGTATGCTACCGCGCCCACGCTCTGAAAATAGCCCGACTCTTCCGTCCCCAACTGCAACACTCTAAGCGTAACACACTTTTATACCCGGTCAGCTGTGTATTGCCTCAAAGACACCTGAATTGTCCAGCGGTGCTATTGTGCAAAATAATAAACTCACTAGTGTGAAAAATGTAAACGTACCTATCTTTCTTTTTTTTTTTTTTTTAAAGCAGCAAAACCAAACTAGATTTCTAAATTTAATCTGCTTTCCCCTGCCTAGGCTCCAACACCAGGCTTGCCTTGAGGCTCTTTGCTCTCATCTGTCAGCAGGTTGTTTGTTTAGGCCCGTGCCTCAGCACCGTGGCCCCTCTTCACCTTTACATTTCCGTAAAACCGATTCACGACTAATGCCGCGCTTGCGATGCCGACATGACCCGTCACACACCTTTGAGCAGAGCCTCGCTTTGTTTTCCCGAGTTTATGTTTCTTATTTGACCCTTTTTTTTTTTAGTTCAAGGAATGAGAATCACAGGAGGGGGTAAGGTAGGTTATTGGAGATCTTACAAATAGCATGCAGGAGGAACGAAATAAAGGAAGGAAGGGAAAGAAAAAAAGGAAAAGAAACCACTTGAGATGGCACGAGTGCATGGTTCGCTCTCTTTCTTTCTTATTCTTTTTGCAACTACGGAGTCAGGCAGCAGCAGGCCTGCCGAATAAATGAATGAATTAACATAAGGCTGAAGTCAGCCTCGGGGTCCTGACTGAAAATCTGGAAAGTCCGTCCCCTCTACAGGAGTGTGTACTCTCTCTCTCTCTCTCTCTCTCTCTCTCTCACACACACACACGGAGATTCAGAGTTATTATTGCTCACACACTTAAAAAGATTTATGACCTACATCAAGCCATTTGCAATTCAAGAGTTCAAAATTTTGTTGGCTCGAAAAGATCTATCACACCATGAAGAAGAGCGGGAGAACGAGGGAAGGCTGGCTGGTCAGAGAGAGAGATCACATGGTCCATGCCCATAATGTATTACAGTGGTGCTTGAAAGTTTGTGAACCCTTTCGAATTTTCTATATTTCTGCATAAATATGACCTAAAACATTATCAGATTTCCACACGAGTCCTAAAAGTAGATAAAGAGAACCCAGTTAAACAAATGAGACAAAAATATTATACTTGGTCACTTATTTATTGAGGAAAATGATCCAATATTACATATCTGTGAGTGGCAAAAGTATGTGAACCTCTAGGATTAGCAGTT
>JANZLB010000019.1:3217055-3231504 GCA_026167865.1 Notarius quadriscutis
ATTTGCATATTTTTAAATTGAAAGTTAACGATTATTTAACTTCATAATTGTAAACATTTTATTTGTAAATCGGGTTTTTTTTGTATTTGTGTTATTATTTTTGAATATTTCCTTATTTTTTTCTGTAATTATTGCGATATTTTATAGACAGGATCTCATTGAAAATCACACTGTGACATGAGCTTCCTGATTTAAATATTATTAAAAAAAATTTAAATTGTTGCTTGTATCATAATTTGAACGATTCCTGACAATTATTCACTTATCGGAGAACACTAGAGCTTGGACTTGATAGGATTTGTCTACGTCTATGGGAACACGAGGAACAAATATAAGAGGACACCAATTTGTGGCAATGAGTGCGGGCGTTTCCATGGCAATGTGCAATTATCATAATTTTGGGATTCCGAAAAGTTTGAAATAAGTAACTTGTATCATGACCAACGCTAAAACCTTAAATATGCTGAAATTGAATTATCTGGGGTTCTCAGAGCAGCGCTCATTATGTATCTGTGCTCTGTTTAGTTCTTAGTGACCCCCAGTCTCGAGCTGTATACGACATTTTTGGGAAGAAAGGCCTGGAAGTGGAAGGATGGGAGGTAAGATTGGAAAACCCCAGGAATGAACGTTGCGAGATTCCCAATTGTCGAAACGACTGCATGGGGTGTAAATGGTTGAGTGCGCTGGGATTTTTATTTATTTATTTATTTTCTCTTTAGGTGGTGGAGAGGAAGAAGACTCCTGCGGAGATCAGGGAGGAATACGAGCGCCTGCAGAGGGAGAGAGATGAGAGGAGGCTACAACAGAGGACCAACCCCAAGGTCGTCAAGCTCCTCGCTGTTCTTGTTAAAGTTCTCAGTAACTTTTCTTGAAAAAGCACGACTTGCAAGATTTCAACTTCGGATCTTTTTATTATAATCAGTTCAGAGAATCTGTGAAGGTTGGAAGCTCAGATATTTAATTCGTATCGTCCTTTCTCATGGTGACTTGAACTTTTGGAGTGAAAACGAGCTCTGAGGTGGCGCAGCAGAAAAAAGCGTTCACTTTATCATCAGGATGAATCCAGACGATGGCTGGAAGTCTAGCAGCTGTGCTTTGTGATTTAACGAGGTCTTAAAAGATCCTGAGTTGGGCATTGACCAAACTGCTGAGACAACCAGGGGAAAAATTAAAGTGTGAAGGAAACGAGTGCAAATCCTTTGTGTGTTGTTCCTTCAGGGGACTATCAGCGTCGGAATAGACGCCACAGACCTGTTTGATCGCTACGAAGAAGATTTTGAGGAGATGTCAGGAGGAGGAGGAGGGTTCCCTCATGTCGAGATCAACAGGATGCACATATCACAATCTGTTGAAGTAAGTGAAGTCATATGAGCACCATGCAGGTGGAGGAGTCATCGATTTATGACCTGATGTGTTCTTACATTCCAGGCCCCCTTGACTACAACGGATACAGCCGTCCTCTCGGGCTCTCTCACCACGCACAACGGTAACGGTGGAGGCAATATCAGTCTGTGTCTGAGACGAGTCACATCGACGCATGGCTGGGGAGAGGTACTGTTCATTCGTCACATGAATGCTACACAGAAACCACAAATGAGTCGAAACTGGAGCGAGACTCAACAGCGCTGTTGTATAATCACGTGATGTCTGTTTTCAGCTCGAGTTCGGGGCCGGAGATATCCGAGGGCCTGTTTTTGGAATGAAAGTGTTTCGGAACGTCACTGCACGATGGTGAGCCTTTATAATCCATTGTAGATGTGCTTCTGAAGTTATTGTTTACCATCCAAGTCTTTACGAACAAGCCGTTACTATAGAAACGATAGCATGTTAGAACAAGGTAACTGAGGAGCTTCACCTGTTTTCAGCTTCATGACTGCACAGTGCGGTATGCAGTTCTCCTCTCGGGGCATGAGGCCGAACGCCAGCGCCATGATGGCACGTCACCTGGACCAGAACACTATGGGCTACCTGCAGTGGCGCTGGGGCAGCGAGTCCGCCATGACCACCAGCATCGTCCGAGACACCAAGACCAGCCATTTCACCTTGGCCCTCCAGGTGGGGCCTGCATACATCTCAGTGAAGTGAATAAATAAATAGCTAAAAAAAAAATTTTACTAGAACCGGAGTGATTCCTCTCCGTTTGTGTTTCTCAGCTCGGCATGCCTCATTCCTACCTCATGATGAGCTATCAGTACAAATTCCAAGACGAAGACCAAACCAAGGTCAAGGGTTCCGTCAAGTAGGCCCGATACGCAACTTTCCATATTACTGTCTTTTACATGTAATGTTAGATGATGTGCGTTACTCTGATCCGCCTGCCTTGCTCTGGTTCAGGACCGGGTTTTTTGGGACGGTGGTGGAATACGGTGCCGAGAGGAAGATCAGCAGTCACAGCGTTCTCTCGGCGACAGTCAGCATTGGGGTACCTCAAGGGGTCTCTCTGAAAATCAGGTCAGGATGTCTGGTTTTTGCTCTCTGAAATCTGAATTTCTACAGCGCCGCGGGCAGGCCAGATCTCCTCCATGGAGCACGCGGTCGTTATCATTTCCTCTTACTAATTTATAAGGTCTGTACAGCTGAATGCCTTGGTGATATCTGGGGGTTGGAGCTTTTCTTTCTCGAGAACCCTTTTTTTTTTTTTAAACATCACATACACACGGTAGAAAGGTCAGTTTGGTTCAGCAGCAGAGACTGGAACTGAAACTCCTTCTCATCAGCTTCGTTGCTTCTTTTCTGTCTCTGGTCAGATTGTTGAACTAATCAATTACAACACTAAATTCTTCTTTGTACTGTACAATCATAACAGTCCAAATATAGTAGCTCCGCCCTGTTTTGACTTGTAAATTGTAAAGGCCTGAGTTTCCCAAACTCATCGCAGCACAAAGATCATTGTTAAATGGTAGAGCGAGCAGCACAATGAACACTCTCTCTCTCTCCTAGTTAAGATGCTCTTAGCATTAAGAGGTTTTTGGGAAACCCACCCAAGTTTTGTCAGTAACTACAGTCAGTGAGAGACAGGATTGATGAGGTATAATCCGGCAAGTTGTTGTTAACCGTTTCCTTTTCCTCATCCAGGTTAAACCGAGCCAGTCAGACGTACCTTTTCCCCATCCACCTGACAGACCAGCTCTTACCCAGTGCTGTGTTTTATGCCACCGTGGGTCCTCTGGTTGTCTACTTTGCAGTCCAGAAGCTCATCATCACGCCTTATGTCCACGCCCAGAAGGAGCAGTAAGTCTGTTTGGAACATAATGAGCTTTTTATAATGCAGATTGCATCATTTTCACGAGTGTGTTTTGTTTGTTTGTTTCTCAGGGAGCTGGAAAAGCACAGAGTGAACTCTGTGCTGGATATCACCAAGAAGAGGCAGGAGGCCGAATCGGCTGTGAGTATTCACAAAGACGACCCATTAACAGGGTTTATAGCTGAACGTTTTGAAACGCCAGTACTGGAAAATAGTTTAATCAAAAACTCATTGAAAGCCGCTTGATTTAATGCCATAATTTAAACGGGACGTAATAAAGCCGAATATAAATTTGCGAATTAACTGATTTTAGCAAGGTGACGCTGAAATCCTTTTGTAATACAGATAATTTTAGTCACTTACAAAATATTCAAATAAAATCAAAGTCCTTCCCACGCCATGTGGCGCATAGGGCGCCACTGATCTCAGTTTCCGTAGCCCTCGGCCTCTCGCCTATTACATAGCTAGGGTTAGAGTGGGGTGGGGGGGGCGCGTGTCCTCTGGTAACCACGAGAGTTTGACTCCTCACTTGCATCTGTATTGCAGCGCGCCTTGCCAGACGGCAGTAGGTACCATTTTTATAATGGTCTTTGGTATGACCTGACTGTGAGTAGAACTTGCAATCTCCCAATCGAGAGGCGGACACGCTAACCACTAGGCCAACTCGTGGTATTTACAAAATATTACACATGTTTAAATACACAGCCTAATATAGCTAAAGAGGCATCAATTGCTACCTTGCCCAAGACGGAGTGAGGTATTGTAATCAGTGCAGTTTGTTTGTGTCTGTTAACAGTCTAGCGTCTAGATGGTTGCACCAATTGACTTCAAATTTTCAGGGTAGGTCGGCAATGATCTGTAGATTTCCTGAGTAAATTTTTGGCTGTAATCAGGTTAAGGTCACCGGAAAGATCAGCCTTTTGGTCAAAATAACATTTTCCATTATAACTCAAAAACGATTGCCGATAGACAGGTGTTTACTATGATGAGCATATAGGAACTCCTGTATGGCCTTTCATTTGGCACCATGATCTGTGACCTTGAAAAGTCAAACTCAAGGTCACGGATTTTCAGAGGGCTGTAACTTAGTTGATGGTAGACAGATGTTTACCATTATCAACTTATAGGAAGTGCCATATGGGCTTTCATTTGGCACCATGACTTTGAAAGGTCAAACTGAAGGTCATGGATTTTCATCTGACGATAACCTGACAGCTGATGACTGAGAAATATTACTCTTGTCAACGTATAGGTATAAAAATAAATGCTGCCGGATGAGGTTTGTTTTGCCTGGCGACACTAATTTGTGATTAATTCCTGACAAACAAATTAAGCATAACCTGGACTAAAAGTGAGGGGGGAATGTCATAAATCAAATGAATCAAGAATGAGGATTTAAAGTTCTTGAACATCCTGGAACTATATTCAGTGATAATTTAAACTATAAACTTTTATGAACTTTAGGATTAACGTATCAAATTAGGTGAAGATGGGGGGAAAAACCCAAATAAGACAAATTTAATAAATGTGTACAGAAAGCAAAACGTGACAGTTTATGATATTTAATTGGACAAAATAAATAAATGCCCAAGTGAAACTGAATGATTTCCGAATGTTGCAAGATTACCAACGTGCTGTAAACCGATTCATACAAATCTGTAATTAATTTTATTCACAGATTGAATAAAATATAAATAAATAACTGCAGCTGTGTGTATATATTTAAGTGGAACATCAGTCAAACAATAATTAGTGTGTTCCGTTACTTTTGCTTTGTTCTCATGATGTGTGGTTTATTAATGTGAAAGATTTGTTAAAGTACGAATAGTTGTAATTTAGACGAACCTTAATGCCAAGTGCTGCCTTTTCTTTCACTGCATGAACTTTTGGAGAATTAATCAACGGTGTTGCGTGTTTGTTCATAGGTGTTATTGATGCAGGAGTCCGTGCGAAGAATCATCGAAGCTGAGGAGTCTAAAATGGGTGAGCTGAAAACGCATGCACATGACGGCTCCATCAGGATGCTTAATTTAGATTTTAATAAAAGGATTTAAAAATACGTATACACATCCAGTGTATACCGTAGCCTGTATTTATTATTAAGTGATGCATGCTGCTTACTCTTTTGTCTCTGTGTAAATATTGTTCCTGCTGCTTTCAGGTCGTCCTGCAACTCTTTTCTAGTGACTTCTGGCTTCTTTTTTTGCCATCTTCCTCATCGTTCTGAGAGCGTGTTAGGAAATCCTATCTGAGGGAAGATTAGTTATGGTTCCGTGAATGTTTAAACGTACTGATGGGGATGTTTAAGGTCTTGACTAAAGCTTTGTAGCTTTTTTCCGATCAAGAATGTGATCATATTGTCACTATAAAATATATGGTTTCCTGTTGAGTGAAGTCTTCCCAAGCTTTTATAATGACACCAAGAGTAATTTATATCTCGAACTACGTATATTTGTTATTCCACGAAATTGAGTCATACATGAGCTGATAGCCGACGAGGCGCGTAGCACCAAGATTGAGTGGAATAACTGTTTTATTCTATCCACATTTACTGGATTTTGAGAAACTGAGCATTTTTTTTTGCGAATTTGATAACTTTATACAAAACATCCGACAAAATAATTGCCGTTTAGAATGTAAATAAACCGGCGAAACGACAGTAGCAATGTGTGAAAAAATGTGATAATTCTTTAAAATTAAAAGATATGTTCTTACCATCAAATACTTTCATTCCATGTTTTTTTTTTGGGGGGGGGTTGAGTAGAGTTTTTATTTCGTCCTCAGTTGGTTCAGCAACACGCTCCACCATTTTGTTTTTCTCCACTCACAGTATATGGGCTGATATCCTAGTAGTAAAGTAGCCAATCAGAGCACACGATTGCTCATATCCAGTGAATGTGGATAGAATAATTTTTATTATAGTATCTGAATACTTGTTCCCCATCACTTAGATTTTTTTAAACATGCTGTAATTCATATGTTTATGCTTCTGAGGACTATTTTTTCTTCCAGATTTCAAAATACATCGTGTTGACGTACAGTATACACTGGAAGTTTATTAAAATAACAAACCAAATGTTTCGAACACGTACCTCACATTACTGGGCCTCCCGTTTCGATACGTTCTGCAATCCTGTCATTTTCTGTCCAGGTCTCATCATTTTAAACGCCTGGTACGGCAAGTTTGTGATGAACCCCAGCCAGAAACCGGAGCGAGCGAAGGTCATCGACGTGACTGTGCCTCTGCAGTGCCTGGTGAAAGATTCCAAACTCATCCTCACCGAGGCGTCGAAGGTCAGACCTCCGTCAGCTTCTCCACCTGTCGAGTTACATCCTGTGGACGCGATAATCACGTTAACCGTGCTGTTCCTCTCTCAGGCAGGTTTGCCCGGCTTCTACGACCCCTGCGTGGGAGAAGAGAAGAGCCTGAAGCTGCTCTACCAGTTCAGAGGAGTCATGCACCAAGTGCTGGCTGGAGACACTGATGCTCTTCGGATACCCAAGCAATGTGAGTGAGTGGAGTGGGGAAGAAAGAAAGAAAGAAAGTGACTTGATTTTTACATTTTATTTACGATGCTGACATTTTCCTTGTTTACGCTGCAGCACACAGGATAGAAACCGAGACGTAGGAGCACGCGCTACATGGAACCAACAGACACACGACAGACGCCGGACGTCCCCTGAAGGGAGATCCAAAGGGCGGTCCGATTCTTCCTGTTGTGAAGTTGTGTGTGTAAACCCCGCCCACTTTTCCTTATCCTGTATCTCAGTAGCGTATCCATGATGAAAAGATTTCAGAGCACAGTTATGGGGTAGAGATCAAGCGTCGGATTTCTAAAAGTGAATCTGGAAGGGAAAGGTTTTGATGTATTTCCTTATAAAAATGGGAAGTCTGTTGTTGTGATTAGTGGGAGGAAAAAAAACAAACAAGCAGAAGCGTTTGATTGACGCCATACCTCCTACTGAATTAGCAAACCGACTAAACGATGCAGTCGAGAGTTTAGAGTACTTGTTTTTAATTGCGTATAATTTTTTCAAACTTCCTGTCACGTTTACTTTTACAGATTGTCAGTTTTGTTTTTTTTTGTTTGTTTGTTTACGGTGATGCCTGGAATATGCCCTGGAGCGCATTTTATTGGACAAGCACGTTGATGAGCTGTCAAACTTTTCTTTAAAAAAAAAAATTCATTATGGTTGTCCCGACACCGTGAATATTTTTAACTTTTCTATGTAAGCTACAAGATAGAATAATGAGAGAATCAGCCATGATGTGTCTTTGTGGGAGGGGCATATCCTCTTTTTCTCTCTCTCTCCTCTGTCAATCACAGCAGCACTAGCCAATCGTAGGTGTCCGAGAGCTATGTATGTAGAAGAGGGCAGACGGCGCTTTCTTCAGTGTGTTTCGCAGCAGCAGTTCGGAAAGATGCAGTTGTCTGACTTTACGTGTGTTGTACGAAGCCGTCTGGCGTATGACATTGGAGATTTGTCTCAACTTCATGCCTGTTATGTGATCTTGTAAACACACCATAATATGTTCCACAGCATTGCGATGTTAACAGGAGTTGCATCTAACGAAAAGAAAAAATCTGACAAACTTTAATCTCACCCGCACGTTCAGTTTGACTTGACGGATCGCTACTTCTGGGTTTTGTTGTTGTTTCACTTTTCTCTCAAGTCGAGATAACTACATTAGATTTGACTAGATTAGAATTAATTTCTTCGGAATGAAGTTCACAGAAACGGAAGTAAGAAAAACGACCACGAAAGAGGACGTGTGGATTTAAGTGTAGCGCTATCTGCCCTCTTCCATATACATGAGTTTAGATGGATATCAAAGTATATGATTAAATAGAATGTGAAGAACTTAAAAAAACCACAGGTTTGGGCAGTAAATGTGTATTGAATTGAACGCTTCAGCTCTTGGGTAGTTATATGAAAAAAATATTTCTATAGAGACCATTTTAAGAAAATCAATTACGACTTGTTCCCTTTTCCATCATAAAGCATCTTTTCCAAATATGTTCTCGAGAAGCGATATTACTTTTATATTCTGCCCATTATATTTATCAAATGTTATTTTGCACAAATGGACCGAGATCTCTTACTGGCTCGTACGCAGTTTAGAACCACAAAAGCGATTTTCGAAACAATTTGTTCAGGTTTTTTTCCTCACATATGACGTTCAAACATCATTGAATTTTATACGTATGTCATTGCGTATGTTTCATGTATCATAGCTATTAGAGCATTTTCTTTTTAACCTTCTCCTTTTGCGAGTTCAATTTCTATTATCACGTGAATCCTGTATTTATTATTATCTTTGTCACGAATGCACGTGTAGTTTTGGTACTTGAATATAACGGGACCCTTTGGGATAAGTGTGAAACTAAACTAGGTCAAGAGTACGAGAAGTCACTAATGTGTTTTTTTTTTTTTCCCTTGCTTGCACTGTATCTGCTTGTTTATTTTCTAATGAACTTCACTTTATAGATTGTGCGATTTAAAGCCTACATGAACGCGTTTAAGAGAGAGTGAGTGAGTTTGGGCAGAATAAAGTTACTGAAGAGTTATAAATAAACTGTATGAAGGAATCCCTGATCCATTTGAGTCATTTGGAAATGAGTCGACTCTTTGATTCACTCCCCACCTCTGTTGGATGAGTGTCTGGTTGAAACGTGTTGTGCATCCTTTAAAGACGATCCAATACAACCAAAATATCATCATGCCATATGTGAAGAAGTTTCTACAATACATGATACATTTCACAAGCCAGAACTTTGCTAAGAGCTTTCCAGAAAAGTCATGTTTTCATTTTAAAGTTATATTTAACGTCAAATAATTAAGATTAAGGACTCGGTACAAAAGATGAAATTAGCTGCACTTGGTTGATAAAAATTTAAAATATAACTACATTGCAGCATAAATATCACAATATGGATATTTTTGCATCATTAAACCTTGTTTGATAATCAACTGTTTTGGAAGAAGAAATTTTTTTTTTTGACCCGATTCCTTCCCTGTTCACATTCCCGTACAAACCTGTTGTATATCTGAATTGTAAGTAAACATTAAAATGTGAATCGTTACATGTGGATCTGGTCTGTAGTTTGGATTTGTAAATATCCTTCACGTATCTGTGTTTTGAAAAATGTTAAAAAGGTTAACAGGATGCTAAATTTGTTTACAAAGTGGAAAAAAAAAAAAAGTCCTGATGTACGCGATGCTTTCCATGTCACTTAAGTTAATCAGCATTATCAAAGATGAAACATGAACCCATGCTAACTTTGATCTGTCCAATTTAGCTAATGTTACTAATGAACAGAATTGTTTTGATGATTGGAAAAAAAAAAATCTTCAGATGATTCAGATCGACACTCAAATCCAAGATAGTTTACAAGCTAAGCTAGCAATATTAAGCTATACGAGATGGCAGATGTATTTCTAATCTGCGTATTCATGCATAATCATAAAGACTAGGATTTTTAATTAGGGTATGTATGTATATGCTGATCAGCAGGAAGATTAAAAGCACTGACAAGTGACGTGAAGAACAGGCGTCTGGCAAGGGGTGGGATATATTAGACAGCAAACAAAAACAAATCTCAAAGTTGTGTTTAAAGCAGGAAAAATGGGATCTGAGCAACTTTTGACAAGGACCAAACTGTGATAGTTGGATGAGCGGGTCATGTGGCGTGTTCCTGGTATGCAGTGGTTAATACCTACCGAAAACTGTCCAACGAAGAGCAACCAGTGAATCAGTGACAGGGTCCTAGGCACCCTGATGTACATGGGGCGTGAAGGTCTGGTCCAAATCCACAGAAGAGCTACTGTAGAACAACTTGCTGAAAACGTGAACACTGGCTCTGATAGAAAGGAGTCGGAACGCACAGTGCATCTCAGCTTGCTGTATCTGGGGCTGAGTAACCACAGACCGGTCAGAGTGCCCATACGTCAGCATCAGAACTGGATCGTGGAGCAGCGGAAGAAGGTGGAGGTCTGGTCTGAACAAAAAGAGTTCAAGGTGTTGACTTGGCCTCTAAATTCCCCAGATCTCAATCCAAATCAAGCACCCGTGGGATGTTCTAGACAAACAAGTCCCATCCATGGAGGCTCCACCCTCACAAGGACTGCTGCCAGATACCACAGCACACCTTCAGAGGTCTTGTGGAGTCCAGGTCTCAACAGGTCAGGGGTGGGTTTTCCAAAAACCTAGGTGAGAGTGAGTGCTCATTGTGCTGCTCGCGCTACCATTTAACGATGAATCTTTGTGTTACAATGCTTTTGGGAAACTCGGTGGCACAAGGGGGACCTCTGGAATATTTGGTGTAAATGTTTCTGGGTTGGTTTTAGACAAAAAAAAAAAACCTTTTTTCCCCCCGATAGAGGTTATAAAGTGATACAGAAATAATGTACATTTTTTAAAAAAATGAAAGACGCAAAACCTACAACCCCATCCAATATGCTAATTATATAATTTTACATAAATTAAATTAAAGACTCAACACTCCTGCAAAAAGGTTATTCAGATATTAAGAACAATCACAGTATAATGGGGAGGAAAAAAAGTCAGTCAGTCGATCTACACACACTGATCACCATTAAATTCTCATAAGATCTTTATTTACATCAGTTTCACAGAAACATTCATTCTCTCTCTCTCTAGAACCCAGCGCTCCGGTCTCCAAGACGACCACAGTGACATCCCAACATTCCTTACCATCCCCAAATTCCCCACTGAACTGAAACGCGAGGACAGGCGTGAACTCCCAGTGACATTATATACAAACAGAACGTACTGATTTTGTACAAAAGGAAATCAAAAACAACCTCATCAGTAAAACGCGACACTGGATGAAACGGTTAGGAACTGAAAGCTTGTTAAGATGTATGCTAACGACGGGTTCACGCGAACCGTTCACCCGAGCTCCTGGAAACGACAGTCTGAGAGAGCGAAACTATCCAAATAAATAATTACTGAACATCGAAATAAAGGAAACCTCCAGAGACGCTTCCACCGAAGGACTGAGGAAACGTTTTAAGAAACGAAGGATGGGTCCAGGAGCACTGATAAAGGAAATATTTGTATACGTAGTGAAAACACAGGTTGGGAAATGAAGAATAGAATAGAGAAGAAGTGGTTATTCTATAGTCTTATAGAACAGGAAAATGACATTCATGCTGCCTTCATGTGTTAAACATAACAGGAAAACAAGGCAGTTCTCAAATCAGTCCTCCTGGGAAGGGGGGGGAGTGGTTTAAAGAATTTCCCATGATACATGAGCATCGTAATAATTTTTATGCATCGTTTATCATAAACACTGTTCAGTCATCACTGATTGGACTTGCATCTTTCTGAAAAATCTTCGTAAGGTAGCAAAACACAAATGTAAAGACTTTAGAAGTAACTGGAGAACTTAAAAAAAAAAAAACCTTGTTCGAAGAGCGTCTAAGAGCAACACGCAAATCAAAACGGGGTGGTGAGAGGTCACAGGACAACATGAGGCATGATCAATAAGCTGGTGCAAACTAACAGCAGCAGCGAGCAGTAACTCATGAGTCGATATGTCACATGACACGTGGTCAACATCAGAACCTGCGTTACACGTGTTTTTGTGACATCATGCATGTTTAAGCGTTTGCAATTAACACAGACCCTTGAAATGCTTCACCGAGCCAACAGCAATGAAACAACAAGGTGTTTCGACATTTCCAGGGTCTGTTACTGATTCCCCGCCCCCAAAGTTTAACACAGAATTTGAGGTTTGCTAATAAATCACAAATACGTGCATGTTGTCATGAAAACACAGGTCCTGATACAGACAGCGTAACGTCATGTGGCATACTGACACCGACACACGAGAGTTAGCGCTCATTCCGACTGCACACACTCGCACCAGGAACAGTTCCGGAACTTTTAGATCGCACCTCATATTAAGTGTTTGGTTATAAACACTGAAGACACGGCGCAGGCACTAAATACGCAAACTCCAGATGTTAAATCTAACATTAGGGTTAAGCAAGGGTAATTACACAGCGCTTGAGTGTCATGTGCGGCATTTAACACGGTGAAGAAAAGGGGGGAAAAAAAATCTTAAATAAAAAGACACCGCGAGTATGGCACAGTGTGATAAGTGTCTCGCGACAGTATTTTAACGAGTTGCATTGACGCGACATTATGAGTGAAATGTGCAGCGACGTGGGTTCGATTAAAGCTCGTATTACCAATTTGGAAACATGACCTCAACACGGAAAAGTCTGGAAAGTTTTTAAAAATCAATCAATTTACTTTCATGTTACTTAGCTAGCTAGCTTTCATGGATGCGTCAATGGTCCCATCCCCCATCATAGCTTGAAAATGACGTATTTATATGAGTTCAGATGCAGCAAAAATAAAAAAAAAATTTAAAAACGTGCTACCTAGCTAGAATCTAGAAAAACATACGCGGAACATGAGTGGAAATGAGGAAGGTCAGAAATCTTCACTCCGTTCACAGGGCCGCGTACATTACGAACAAAGTTGCAGTTTGAAATTTTAACACGTAACACACAAAAAAGTATAAAGTCTTTTTGCTTCTGGGCAATAAACGTAGGAGCTACGACACGAGGTCTTAAGTACCACTCGGTCACGATTAACGAAATAAAACACAAACAGCATGCGAAAATGCATAACATGGCAGGATTGGGTGGGGCGAGGTAGGGCGGGGCGGGGCGGGGCAGGTAGCTCTGAGCTTTCTGTTAATAAAGCGAAGAACGAGAACCACTGAGGGTGTTACAGAGGACGTCCCAGATTTGATACCTGTCGTCTGAGATACTTGTTCACTCGAGTAGCTTTTTCGACACTGAATAAACCTGAAGGACAGTGCTCTGAGGAGGAGGAGGAGGAGGAGGAGGAACACAAACAAACAAACAAGAACAGGGTTTTCTCTTTGCTTCACTTAAGGAAGGACAGATCCTGCACCATGTATTTTCACTATAACCCTATAGTGCCTCTATGTTCCTTAGACGTTTTAAGATTCCAGAAAGTTCCACAAGGAAATAATTTGAACATTAAATGTAATACTTTGAACAAATACACAAACTTTTCAACGCTATGGGTACAAACGATCCCTTTTTGAAAAGAAGGAAAAAAAAAAAAAAGTGCAATCCTTCGTCCTCATTCCTATTCCTGAAAGTGTCTCGGAAAAGTCTTCGAGATCACGGCGTCTGTTTTGAAACGTCTTCTCTCTGTAATGCATCGTCTAAGGTTATGATTGCCTTACGCAAAAACTAAAACAAAAACCCAGTTAGGAAGGTGGACGATATATAAAAGGGGGGAAAAAAATGAGTTTAATATCGCAGTCAGAGCCCTTCCACTTCTGTACTCGTCTCCCGTCTCGATCAGAGTTTGTACTCGGGGGAGGGGCACGAGCGATGTCAGTCCAGAAGGTGCTTTCGAGAGCCCATGCGCGAGCGGTTCGAGCGCCGAATGTCAAATTTGGAGTCTTTGCACTGCTGGCAGGTGTACGTCTCCGGGACGTTGGACTTGCGGATTTTGGCGCAGGACAGGTGGATCCAGGTGTTGCACTGGTTGCATTCGATCATCGCTCTGCCGGCGAAGGGCTTCATACAGAAACACGTCACGAGGTCCCACGAGTCGTCGTCTATAAATCGGAGAACAGAGGCAGGATGTGATCAGAACACGGCATGCAATGACAACACAACACAGCGGCTGCGTGCCGTTTGTAAACGGTGCATTTCTGGTTAGAACATACATTAATACAACATTTAACAAAGGGTTATACGCTTAAAGGTGTGGTTAGCATTTTGTTCAAGTGTTTCTACCCTTCATCATCATCATATACATCTTACTTTAGATACATTAGAAAACAGTCATTTGTAATATCACGAACACACACGATCTCTTTTCCTTATTTAAGGATTTTCTTTCCATTTTTCTGGCCCAGAAATGACATCTGAACTACTCCTTTACCTCAAAAAAAGAAACGACTAGTTCAGATTTGGGGGATGGTGAAAGTTTGTCAATGTAGCAATTAATTTCTAGTGTAGTTCAGCCTGAAAGGAACGCAGGGCTGGAAAAGTTACATACCGCTACTTTAAATCTTTAAAAAAAAAAAAAGTTGGGGTTTTTCAATCTGATTAGATTGGGAATATTGAGGTCACTAGTCCCTCAGAGTGTGCTTTAATCCAACATCAGGAAAACACCAC
>JANZLB010000019.1:3246565-3258680 GCA_026167865.1 Notarius quadriscutis
CAGCTGGGATAGGCTCCAGCTTGCCTGCGACCCTGTAGAACAGGATAAAGCGGCTAGAGATAATGAGATGAGATGAGGAAGACCAGAGAAAGAAGGAATGAGAAAAAGATTTAAGTTATGAAACTGTTATTAATGTTAATTACTGAGTATTATCAGTCCTTTCTTCAGCTTTGTGTCAGCTGTTTCTGGGTTCTGGCTCTGTCCTTCACTCAGCTGTTTATTACATCAGGAGGCTATAAGTTTACAGGGTTTGTGTTTCCATTCATCAGTAATAATCATATTAGTAACTCAAACTGCGTCAAATTCATTTCTGGGGAAAAAATATTCACACTACTTTATTATAGTAGGTATTATTGATTATCGTGTTCTCCGATCTTTGGTTCAGTGTTTGTTTTGTCTGCAGGTTTGTGACACGGAGATAATAATTGATACAAAAATGGCAAGAAATCTTCTCAAAAACCCAAGCGGAGAAGGTAATGATACATGAGATCAGTGTCTCTAAGTAAAGTTAAGCGTACAGTATTCTCACATACTGAAATGGCTTGTTTTTTTTCTCTCGTCAGCAGACGGGATGGACTTCTGGGACGTGACGGAGAACGGTGGAAAGGGGTGGTTTTTGGAGGACATGCCCGGAGACTGTGGACATGAATTCTCTGATGAGACTGTAACCAAATACTTCTGCACCTCCTTTGAGTGAGTATGAAAGATCAGTTTAGAGGATTTATAACGTCTACAGGATGTATAAGACATGTGTGTGTGTGTGTAAACACCTGTGCATGTTCACTGTTTCAGACTGTGTCTTAAGAATCAGATGATTGATCTCGTGGCAGAAGGTTACGCTCCTGATGACCTGGACAATCAGCCAGCTGTCACAGTTCAGGACTGGTAACGTGACCAAAGTGTCCTGTTTTATCTGCAAAGGCTTTGGCTTGGCATTACACCTCATATATTTTTATTTTTGAGTGCTAGACAGAGCTTTACACCTTGTTTATACTCTGTGTTTAGGTACTGTAGCCGAACAGACTGCGGCTGTATGTACCAGCTCGCCGTCTCTCTCCTGGATGAGAATAAGGAGGTGTTGCAGGAGTGGAGGCCCGAGAACGTGACTCTTGACCCGGACACTGACGACTGCTCATGGAGGCAGGTGCGAGATCCAAAACCACTTTTCTTTATTAGTAGCTGCTTTCGAGGCCTGTTGGAAATCTCATCATGACTATAACGTGTACGCACATTTGAACAGCCCCATACTGAAAAACTGAATTCTGGCTAAAACAGAAAGGTGTCAGCATTAACATTTTCAGCAGTTTGTTCTGCATTAGCTCTTCTGTGGGATTGG
Source organism: Notarius quadriscutis (assembly GCA_026167865.1). NCBI lineage: Eukaryota > Metazoa > Chordata > Actinopteri > Siluriformes > Ariidae > Notarius > Notarius quadriscutis. The sequence goes on from JANZLB010000019.1 coordinate 3,247,902, forward strand.
ACCATATAGGCTAGCTTTCATAGCCCATATGAATCAATGAGCCTTCGACACCCATGACCCTGTCACCGGTTCTCCTTTGGATCCTTGGACCACTTTTGTTTGGTACTAACCACTGCATACCAGGAACATCTCACAAGACCTGCCATTTTAGAGATGCCCAGACCCAGTCATCTCGCCATCACAATTGTCAAAGTTGCTCAGATCGTTACGCTACGCTTGCCTATTTTTCCTGCTTCCAACACATCAACTTCAAGAACTGACTGTTCTCTTTCTTGCTCCCACCCCTCGACAGGTGCCACTGTAATGAGATAATCAATGTTATTCACTTCTTCATCTGTCACTGGTTTTAACGTTATAGCTGATCGGTGTATGTGTTATTTATTAAAGGTACCTGCATCGTGTGTTTTCGTATAAACAACAGAAAGTAGGCCTTACTGGGATGTACGGTGTGTATCACAGTTCATGATGCGCTGAAAAGAATTTTCTCTTCACAGGTGACCCGTACGTTTTACGATTACGGCCCGGGGTTGCGCTTCATCTCTTTTGAGCATGGTGGAAAGGACTCTAAATACTGGGACGGCTGGTATGGAGTGAGAGTCACCGGGAGCTCCGTCACTATAGACCTCTGAAAGAGTGTCACACAGATCCAATAACAGTCTAACGATGATCTTGAGCAGTGGTTCTCAAAGTGGGAGTAGTCCAGGGCCTGAGTGTAAACCTCAGGTTTCTACACGATACGATATAATATGATACGATTTCCATTCTCAAGGCAATAATTCGATATTTGACGACGTTACTAAATCTGCTACGATCTGATCTCATACGATTCTACCTTCCTGAGATCAGACTACACAAATTCAGCCGGGATTTGACACCATTTTGTCATGGCTGACAAATTTCCAGCATCAGTCCCCGATATGAAGATTAAGAACGACACACGGTCCTTGTAGTGTGAGACAATCGAAAAACAGCGACGTTCCTGACGACACACAAACACGTCAATGATGATTGGTCGTCAAACTTGTATCGTTTCCAGCCTTCTGTGACCAAACACGGCAAGAACCGATGGCACTATGATTGACAAAAGACAAAAACATCATGTCGTCTGATCCTCGTACTGTATATGACACAGTATCCTGTGATTAATACACCTTTGTTCAGAATCAGGTGTAGCTCTAACGCAAATTAATCAATGATTGTGGCGTAAAGAAGAAATGTTTTAAAAATATCAGAGTTAAAATAACCTGTTAAATTATTGACACATCATCAGTTTAGAAATAAATCGTCTTTTTTTTTTTTTTTAAAGATTTATGATCATTGAACCTTTTCCATTGATCCAAATTGTCTGATCATTACACCAACACCTCGAAGCGTGGACTGGGATAGTCTGTGACTTTTATTTATTTATTTTTTTCTTAAATAATTTTTTAAAAGGTAATATAACACTTTAATAACCCCAGGTGGGAAATTCCAGTGTTTCAGGAGCAGACAAGTGAATATAAAAGACGCAGAAAACAATTAACATTGAACTCCAGCGCAGCCATGGCGTAAAGGTTAGAGAAGCAGCTTTGAGACCAAAAGGTTGCTGGTTCGAGTTTCTGGACCAGCAGGATAGTGTGTAGGTAGGGGAAGTGAATGAAAATCACCTTCTCCTCCATCTACATCAAGGCTGCTTCTTCTTCTAAACTATGCAAAATGAGATGTGATAAAGCGAAGTAAATATGACGTTCGCAAATAATTTTAAAAACTCCAATAATCATCCAAAGTTAAACCTGTGATAAAGTGGTGCGGCTTGGCTGCAAGAATTTTGAGAACCGCTGCTCTAGAGGTCATTCAGGAACATTTGTGAGTTGCTTACTGTGCTTTTAGCCTTACACACACACACACACACACAGGACCAGGCTTTTACATGAAGGTTAATCCTGTATTGTGTGAAATGTAAACGCATGATGCTTTGTAGAGACTGAAACTGAGAAAATGCCTTACTCGTATTACTGCTGTACGTGTGTATCTACTCACAGCTACCTCTACCCATACAGACAACAGTCCAATAATAATAATAATAATAAGAATACACTTTCTGCTAACACACACTACTCAGAGCTTCTACATAAACATCCACTCCATCTGTTTCTGACTACTAAAGTAGGAATAAAATAAAAACATACGATACGTTTCCTGTGAACGTGTGTCCACTACATCTCATCTTTTCTCCTTATAAGCAACCATTTTCATGCAGTGCAAAAGTTTTCACACCCTTAGTCCAAAACGAATTTCCTTTACCCGCTGAAACATTTGTCGTTTGCGATTTTCTCACAAGGAATAAAACCATCAGACGCAACACGTTAAAAACATCAGTTTAAAAGTTTTCTGAACCTGAAACACATGCTGCATTCTGGATCGACTTCAGAACTTCAGCAGTTCGTTCCTCTGCCCCTTTTTATGCTTTCTTTCAATGTCACATCCTCCTTTTTTTTTAACCTCCTTTCTTCCTCCCTCCCTAAATCTCTTCCTTTCTTAAGCATTCATCTCGCCTATTTCTTTCCCCCCCTCCCTTCCATCATTTTGAGTTCCTCCTGCTTTTATTCTTTCTCTTTTTACTTAATTGATTTGATTCGTTCATTCTTTCCTCCTTTTATTTTCCTCCTTTCTTCCTGAACATTTCCCTTCCTTTAGGTCTTTCTTTTTTTTTTTTTAAGGATTCCTCTCGCCTATTTCTTTCTCCCTTCCTTTCATCCCTCCATCACTTTTATTCTTTCTTTTGATGTCATGTCCTTTTTTTTTTTTACTTCATTTGTTTGTTCTTTCCCTTTTTCTCTCTAAATCCCTTCCTTTCTTGTTCTTTATTCTTTTAATGATTCATCTCACCTATTTCTTTCATCATTTTTTCATCCATCACATCAGTGCCAACCCTTTTATTCTTTCTTTTCACTTCACTTATTTGTTTGTTCCTTGCTCCTTTTATTTTCCCGTTTTCTTTCAATCCTTTCTGGAGATTTCCATCTTACCTTTTTTTTGCTTATTTTCTTTCTTTCTCCCTAAATCCCTTCTTTCCTTTTGTTCAAGCATTCATCTAGCTTATTTCTTTCACCCTTTCATCACTTTACAGTTACAGTTGATTTATTTAGTGCTTAATTACAGCAAAGCTAATCCTCGCCTTGGTGGTCTCGCGGTATAATAAATAAATCATATAAAATTTACAAGCAGAATGTTCACAATAGTACAAAATACTAATGAAACATCATTAGTCAGACTGTCTTCTGATTCGAAGCATCTGTAGCCGGCTTTTTAAACCTCAGAACATGTGCATTTATGAGGACTATTCCATACTAGAATAGTCATAATTAAAAATAAGTTTTATATGCATTTATTCTAGCAGACACTTGTTACAGTATCATCATCCCTCCATCACTTTTAGTTCCTTACTCAGAGATACAGATCTAGTTTTGGATTTGTCGTCTGGTTTCACAAGACAGCCATATTTTTATTTGAAGGTCTGAAATTTTTTGGAGTGCCAATAAACAGTAAAATAGAGGAGGATGATCGAAAACATGAGGGTGCGCAAACTTTTGCACAAAGCTGGAAGTCCTGCCAGGAGAGCAATGATGCGGTCAGAACGGTGGTTAGTGCGCCTCTTGGTGGTGGAACTGAGGCAGTGTGTCAAAGCAAAGTGAGTCAGTGAAACCAGAGCTGAGGCCAGAGGGTGTGAGAGCGAGTTAAAGCCCTGGACACACACACACACACACACACACGGGTGTTTCCTCCTGACAGCTGAACACATCAAGTAAGTGAAAATGCGAGGAGAGGATGAACAGTACTGACACAAACTCCAGATGTTTGCACGAATTAAATTTAACGAGTCGGACTGATTTAAAAAAAATTATTTATTCAATAATAACCTCAGTTAATCAGTGAACACTGTGACATATGAATAAAAACAGACGTGAGAGCCACGACACATGACACAAGACCTCGTTCCACGTGGGGTCTAAATGTAAACTCAGGAACAGTTTAATACGACGAATCAACACTGGAAATAAACTCCATGATGATTTTTTTTTTAAAGTACAATTTGTTCTTCATAAAAGTTGACGCGTAGCACCAGTATTTAACATTTTGCATTTTCTCCTTGTCACTTCTCACACTAAACAGTGTGTAATCAATCATTTGATCCTTTTCTCGCTTTGTAACTGATTCAAAAGTTGAGTATAAATACTGCTAATGACATCATCATGATCGACTGATCGCTTTGCTCTAAAATCATACAGCACTGACTCACTCCGCTTGATCAGGAACCTCTTCTCATTCCTGCAGTTACAGTATCTGATAATATTCCACGGTTAAAGTCAGACATGATTGGCTGACTGCATAAATAAGCAGGTGAACACTCGATCCACTCTACGACGCTGTAGTGTTGCACATCATCAGTCTTTTTTGCTCTTCAACGTCTACGACGTCACGTCTTCACTCCGGTTGTGACTGCATCTGCTTGCAAAACGCCTCAAACTGCTGCTGCTCGAGTTCCGTCATGACTTTGTTCAGGGCGTAGATCTGTAACACGATTACAAAAAGACAAATTACACGTTTGTGAAAAATGTCAACATATAAAACATTAGAGGGAGGGTTGGAAGAGTACGTAGAGGATCGGTAACGGGTTTGAAACATTCACGTGAGGTGTGTGACATGACGCAAATCCTGCGCTTGAACGTGTACAGGACGTCGATTTCACTTCGGACGGCTGAAATTAACTGCCATCAAATCCAACAGCCTTTTTTTTCCTTTTTTTAAATATAGTACAGCCTCTTCCTCACAAGGCCTAATACCACCTTTGCTCTACTGCATTCATCACAAAAATATTACAACTGTAAAACAACTGAGAAATAAGACTTTACAGGCCAAATAAATATGAACCATGCATTAATTTCAATTAAATATACACATCATGAATTTGACTGTTACAATGATGATGATACCATAAACATCTTCGCTAATTTCTCTGGATTCGTTCACCAAATTTAACACCCCTTACTTTTTTTTTTTTTTCCAATAATTAACTGCACCAATAAAACAACTTTTTTTTGACCAACTGTAAGGCAAATCAAATCATAACTATGTATATATATATATATATATATAAAAACCCACTCACTGGCCACTTTATTAGGAACCCTCATGTGTACCCTTGCTGTTTGATGCATTCTATAACCAGCTGATCCCTTGACAGCAGCACAATGCATCAAATTATGTACCAGATACAAATCAAGAGCTTCAGTTAACGTTCAAACATCAGAATGGGAAAATTTGCAATCTTGAAGTGTGACTTTCTTGGTGCCAGATGGACTGGGTTGAGTATTTCAGAAACTTCTGATCTCCTGGGGTTTTCACATACAACAGTCTCTAGAGTTTACACAGAATGGTGCAAAAATATTGAGCGACAGTTCTGTGGGTGGAAACAAACGTCTTGTTGATAAGAGAGGTCAGAGGAAAATCCAGATTGGTTTGAGCTTTTTTTTTTTTCTTTGGCCAGGACGGATATAGTAACTCATATAATCACCCTTTACAACCATGGTGAGCAGAAAAGCATCTCAACATTCGTGCAGCAGAAAACCACATTGGGTTCCACTCCTGCAGCCAAGCACATGAATCTTAGAATCAAGAACAAGTGTGTGTGTGTGTGTGTGTGTGTATATATATATAAAACCAATCACTACTGGATCTCTAAAGCAGAGTCGTGCATCACCTCTGCTCTCTGTCTCTGCCTGAGCTCCTGCTGAGCAGATTTGGGTTTCGCTCTGTCCCCTCGCACAGACGTCTCCTTCTGCTTGGGTTTGTCTCTCCGACTGGAAGCGTCCATGACCTCAGTGTCTGGGATTAGTGGTTTCTGCTGGAACAAACACATCAGCTCAAGAGTTACACAAACACACACTGCGACAGTTTCCAGTTTAGGTCAATATTCAAACTTATATTCAAACTTCTGCTAATGTGCAGAAAATAAATATATAGAATAAAAGCCAATTAAAAAAAAAGCTGAGTGTTTCTTCTAGTAATTAATAATATTTATCAGCTGTTCACTAACTACATAAGACAAAACATTCCCCGGGTTAATAAATAAAAACCTCCACTCGAGCTCTGTAGCAGCTCCAGCGAGTTTATTCTGTATATTTATTTTATTAGCCAGCTCAGTTAGCATGTTAGCAACACTGCCAGTGTATATTCCGTTAGAGTTAATTCCCAAACTGATTCCTTCTTACTCACCGAGATATAAATATTATAACGCACAGATAATAATAATAATAATAATAAAAACTACAGATTATTTAAGTCGCTAAGTAAAAAAAAAAAAAAAGAACACTAGCACCCTGTTAACTAACTTCCGGGTTTGTCCTCCTCCTTCTTCTTCGTTGGTGTCTAAATTCAATTGGAAACAGCCTTTATGGTGCAGGAGCGCCTCCATGCGGACTGGAGGAGTCCAGTCTCCTATCATTTCATTTACTCTCTCATTTTATATATATATATATATGAGAGAGTAAATTAAAAAAATATGTATATATCTCGCTGTGTGTATCTTTCTCTTTGTGTGCTTGTATGTATGTGTCTTTGTATTTCTTTTTCTTTGCAATTGTGTTTGTCTCTCATTATCTCTTTGTGTTTCTCTCTGTCTTTCTCTCTCATTTTGTATCTGTCTTTGTGTGTGTCTGTCTGTCTGTCTGTCTGTCTATGTCTCTCTCTCTCTTTCTCTCTGTCTTTCTGTGTCTCTTAACATAAAAAAATAAATCACTATGACAAATGAAATGAACAATTTGGCATAAACTGAGTGATATTTTGAATGCAAAGAAATTAAAATGTAATATCACTTCATTTTACTTTTATTTTAGTTGTATTTTGTTAAACATCAAAATGTCTGGGGTTTGTTTGTTTGTTTATTTATTCTTTTTTTTTTATTTACCAAAGCACTGGTTTCAAATATATCATCATCATCATCATCATCCCACAATCAATACCCTGAAAATCCTCCTCTGCAGAGACCAACAGCACCCCTGAGTCTCTTCCTGTAAAGACTTAAAGATTGGAGACAGTTGGATGTTTGTTTCAGGTCTGAGAAATCATCTGAGTCATAACCTCCTGGCAGAGGCAACCAATGCATCAATAATCCACCAAAACACTTTACCGGGGGTTTAGTGGCATTTTCCATGTGCAATTTCCTTTTTTTTTTTTTTTAACCCCTAGAAAACATGTAGATGGTGTGTGAGGCCAAAAAATTGATCTCATGAATTTGGTCTCATCTCATCTCAGTCTCAATGAAGTTCAGAAGCTGTATTTTTGATTTTGTAATTTCTCCCAGAAAAGGCTTCAGGAGGGAATAATATTTTCATGCTGTAATCTTTGAGCAAGCTTTAATCTTTGCAGAATATAAATAATAATATAAAGAGTGAAGTAGAAACATCATATGATGATGGCTCCAGCAGCTGTTTAGACCACATGAGGTCGCTCCTGATCTTCACTAGTGAAGATCTTTAGAAATGACTCTGTGATGTAATGAAGGAATCAGATTCAGTTGACTTGAAAAGTTCTGGGGAAATGGGATGATGGATTTCAGTACAGTCCAGGTTTATTATAAATATCTGTTTATTTTAGGCTTTATTTCCAAAAAGATATACATTTAAAAATGAAACTACAATCAAACAAGACTCAATTAAAAAGAAGAAGAAGAAGCTGTCTGCCTTGGTGAAATGTACACTAGGGGTCATGTGTGGTGTGTACTAAATTAGAATTTACACAAAACAAAAAGTGGAAAAAAGAGAAGTCTTGGATTTGGGTGGACGATACGGATTTTATTTTTGATCTGATATGTATACACACCAATCAGTCATGACATTCAAACCACTGAGAGGTAAAGGGAATAAAATTGATGGATTATCCCATTACAGTGGAACCTGTCAAGGGGTGGGATATATTAGGCAGCAAGAGAACAGTCAGTTCCCGAAGTTGATGTGTTGGAAGCTGGAAAAATGGGCAAGTGTGAGGATCTAAGCGACTTTGACAAGGGCCAAATTGTGATGGTTCGATGACTGGATATGAGCATCTCCAAAACAGCAGCTCTTGTAGGGTGTTCCTGGTGTATAGTGGCGAATACCTACCAAAAGTGGTCCAAGGAAGGACAACCGGCACCCAAAGCTCAGTGATGTGTACATGGAGCGAAGGCTAGTCCATCTGGTCCAATCCCACAGAAGATTGCTCTGTATGGGGTTACATAACCACAGACTGGTCAGAGTGTCCATACTGACTCCTGACCACCACCGAAAACACCTACAATGGGCACGTGAGCATCAGAGCTGGACTATAGAGCAATGGAAGAAGGTGACCTGATCTGATAAATCACATTTTCTTTTACATCATGTGGACAGCTGGGTGTGTGCTTGTGTCTCTTTTTGGGGGAAGAGATGGCACCAGGATGCACTATGGGAAGACTGTGTGATGCTCTGGCCGATGTTCTCCAAGGAAACCCTGATCCTAACATTCATGTAGATATTACTTTGACACATACCACCTACCTGAACATTGTTGCAGACCAAGTACACCCCTTCATGGCAATGGTATTCCCTAATGGCAGTGACATCTTTCAGCAGGATAAAACTGCAAAAAAATGGTTCAGGAATGGTTTGAGGAACATGATAAAGAGTCCAAGGTGTTGACTCGGCTTCCATATTCCCCAGATCTCAATCTGATCGAGCGTCTCTGGGATGTTCTAGAGAAACAAGTCCGATACATGGAGATTCCACCTCGCAACTTACATGACCTAAAGGATCTGCTGCTACAGACCTTCAGAGGTCTTGTGGAGTTCAGGTCTCAACGGGTCAGAGCTGTTTTGGTGGCACAAGGGGGACAAGTGTTCGAGTTAAATACAAGAAAATTAGTATTTTTGTAACTCTTGTTAAAAAACCCCATCTAAACTCATGTACTATGTCTGAGAAGAAAGAAGAAGAAGAATCTGTCTGGTTCCTCTCAAGGTTTATTCCTCATGTCATCTCAGGAAGTTTTCTTTGCTTGCTAACTTGCAATAAATCAAAATCTATTTCTGGATTTCTGTAACGCTGCTTTGTGACAACGTCCATTGATAAAATGGTACATAAATAAAACTGAACTGACTTGAATTAAAGTTCAAGAGCTGGTATATAGCCTCCTCGACCAATCAGCTTCCTCCTCTGCACGCCTGCTTACCCATCAACCCCCACTCTGCGTGGTGAGATTCTTCTGACACCCTATAAAGTATCGCAGTGTTTTCATTAAACCAAAGGCCTAATTTGTGAGATGAAATGTTGATGTGCGGACAAAATCTGTCATCGGCCGTGTTATTCTGTTATCCTTTGATATCCGATACCAAGAGCGTTCATCATGTATCATCCAGAAGGGAGCAATAGTCTAATTACAGCGATTAATTTGGTGTCGGATTGTCTGATGCATATGGACCACCAAGTAGAAGCTTGGCTAATTTCTCTTGAGTAATCCTCATCTGCGTAAATATTGGTTAAAATGATACCCGGCTGAGTAACAAAGTCAAATAGAGAGAGAGAAAAAATGGAAAAGGAAAGGAACATATGTGCGACGATGTTGAACTTTCAAGCTCATAGAGTATAAACGTTATCCCAACATGCCACGTGAAATTTATCACGGCACATTCCAGCATGTTTTCTTGGACTCCTTTTCCAGCTCAGGAGAGCACTTGCGCCGTGGTAATATCCAGCGAAGAACAACTGATCCTAAATACAACAGACCCCCACTCGGGTAGATTTTCCACCCGGCACGACGTCTTAAGATGACTTTTAGCTCCAGAGGAAAAACTGGCGCTGGCGTGGGCGTTTCCCATGAGCCACTGCCATGGCGTTAGGAGCAGCGGCCCTTGAGGAAACGCAGCCTGAACAAACTCAATGTGGTGGGTCTGCGAGGTGCCATGAGCTCACGATGCCAGATTGTTGTCAGACGCATAACACAAGCTCTGCCCGCTCTGACTGCTTCTCTTACTGCCTCTGCTTCCTACCAGCACAGCCCATTGAACAGAACTGCAATTCAGAGCAAGAACGTCTGCAGCTCAGATCTTCTCCTGCACATCACATTACGCTGGGACATTTAATCTGTGTGTGTGTGTTCTCCATAGCTTGATGACTGAAATATGGCTAAGCTGACCATAAAAACGATGGACACCAAACGATTTATGTCTCAATCATGAATTTGGAAATGAGACGAACAATTACGCAAAGTAACCCCACGCCTAAATACGATATTGGAAACAAAAACAAACCTCAGAACAGTGCTGAAAAATAAGCACAAGTGACAGAAACGTCTCATTCGTTTTAACATCAATTGTAACCAAGATGTAGTTGGATGTCGAAAAGCTACATCTTGCTTTTTTTTTAATTTTTATTTATTTTCCTTTTCAGAAACCTTCTACGTGGAATGTCATCTAAGAGGACAGCATTGTGTTTCTGCTTTATAGAGTATGTAAAAATAATCAGTGACAAGTTGGTGTGAAGTTGGTTATTTTCTCATGAAAGCAGTTTTATTTCTCTTGCATACACCACAGCAATTTGCCCATGATTACGATTTTTATTGATGAAAGAACGCTCTTTTTTTTAAAGCTAGACAGCATTTCGATTTAATAAAATCAGTGAAATTTAGTTCCCTCTGAAATGTAGTCATTGTGATGTGTTTATTTCTGTAATATCTCTCAAAATATCAGGCCATTCTGTGGCTGGGAAGTTATTTAATTTGAGGGGATTAAAG
>JANZLB010000019.1:3435964-3450801 GCA_026167865.1 Notarius quadriscutis
TGCAAACTCCGCACAGAAAGGCCCTCGCCGGCCACGGGGCTCGAACCCGGACCTTCTTGCTGTGAGGCGACAGCGCTGACCACTACACCACCGTGCCACCCTGTTTTAAAGTAAAACAGAAAAAACATCAGGCTACTTTTAAAGACCGTGGCACAGGAACACGGTGTACATTTTGATAGCTGGTATCTGACGTGAACAGAAATCACACTCTGCTCACGAGGTTTCAGATGTTTTTAGATGAACTGATCTCTGCAGAACGATTTCCAGATCGTTCCAGCGAACTATCTACACTCCCCAGCCACTTTAATAGGAACTTGCTGTTGACTCTAAGATCCCTGTTCTTGGCTGCAGGAGTGGAACCCAATGTGTTCTTTCTGCTGCTGCTGTTCTGCTGAGATGCTTTTCTGCTCACCACGGTTGTAAAGAGTTGCTGAGTTACTATATCCTTTCTGGCAAAAAAAAAAAAAGCCAGTCGAACTAATCTGTCCATTTTCCTCTGACGTCTGTCAACAAGGTGCTTGTTTTTTCCACCCACAGAACTGCTGCTCACTCACTTACTCGATGTTTTTTGTTTTCTGCACCATTCCGTGTAAACTCTAGAGACTGTTGTTTGTGTGAAAACCCCAGGAGATTTCGCAGCAGTTTCTGAAATACTCAAACCAGCAGTCCATCTGGCTCCAGGAAAGTCACACTTTGAGATCACAATTTTTCTCCATTCTGATGTTTGAACACCATGAACATTAACTGAAGCTCTTGATTTGTATCTGCATGATCTGATGCATCGTGCTGCTGTTAAGATATCAGCTGATTAGTGAACTGCATCAAACAGCAGGTGGATGGATGGGCATTTCTAATAAACTGGCCAGCAAGCGTATATCCATAGGAATCCGAAGTTCTTCAAGCACAAGTAGAAATGCTTGTATTGTGCATCTTTTTCTAATTTAATAGAACAGATTTCATTAGAAATTATATTATTGACAATTTGAGTGTAAAGTAGAATCTTTGAAATATTTACATGAATTTCAGACTTGCTTTGTCCTCTTTTTCTGGCACAAGTTTGTGATCCGTTTCAGATCAAATCAGTCTGAGTATCATCTGATCACACGCTCCAACGCAAAAGATTAGACACGAGGAAAATCTGACCTTTTGTACAAAACCGTTAACATGGTCAATATCAGACGTATGCTTATATTTAAATAGCGAACTAGAAATGGTGTAGAATCTTATTTATTTCAATCTGGTCTCATACTTTTGGATTCTTGACTTTGAGATGTTTGAGACAGAAACACAAATTGTGTCCAAAGGTTAGAAAAGCAGTTTGGGGACCAAAAGGTTGCTGGTTTGATTCCCTAAACCAGCAGGAATGGCTGAAGTACTCTTGAGTAAGGCACTGTCAGAGCACAGGCACTTACGGATACAATTGCAGGGGAGAGCGGGTGCGGCGCAAACTGCAAGCGGAGCCAAATCGTAGTCAGGAAACAGGCGGAAGTCGGTCGATTGATCGATCAATCAGCAAACAGAGTAATACAGAGCAGATGTGAAGACAAGGTTGGGGAAATGACCATAAACAAGAAGTCGGTCAGAACCCAACCAGCTTGGCAAGGTCAGGTACGGGACACAGAACAATACTTCACGCTGAGTGAGTGTAAGTAGGTGAGGTAATTGGCAGATGACTTGGTGACAGGTGATGTAATTAGTATTCTGGTGATTCATTGGAAGTGTAGTCCAGAGCGGCCATGTTTGGAGGCTGCTCCAAACTCAGGCTTTCAGTATTGTTATTGACAGACACCTAACCCCTAACTGCTCTGGGTATGTTGTACGTTGCTCTGGATAAGAGCGTCTGCTAAAAACCTGCAGTGTCACATTTTCACAATGCTGCTGCAGAGACATCTGATGAGTTTTGCGAAACGGACGCACAGATTTTAGGTGAGATAGGCTTCTGTTCATTGTTACTGATTTATCTCTCATGCAAAAAGAAAGACGTAAAGATATCTTGGGGGGAAAATGGAACATGAATGAGATTTTGGGGTTTGAGCCGGGTTTACTGCATCCAAAAGCAGCGCCGTTGAATTCTCTGGGCTCGGAGGCATCTGGGATGGACCATCACACAGTGGAAACGTGGATTGTGGTCAGATGAATCAGTATTCCAGGTCTTTCTTTTTTTTTTTTTTGTGGATGATGTGTGCTCCAGACCAAAGACATAAAGAACCATCCAGACTGTTACCAGGAACAAGTCCAAAAGCCAGGGTGTGTCATGGTATGGGGTTGCATCAGCGCCCTTGGCGAAGATAACATACACTTCTGTCTGTGATGGAGCATTAATGCAGAAAAGTACATTGAGGTTTTGGAGTAACATATGCTGCCTTCAAGATGACGTCTTTTCCACAGAGAGTTCAACAAGACAATGTAAAACCACATTCTGCTCACATTACAAAGGCGTGGCTGTGGAAGAAGAGGGCGTGTCCGCTCTGTCCCCAAATAGAGAATGTGTGGAGAATTTAGAAATAAAAAATATGACAATGATGACCCCATTACACACCTTAAGACCTGTTTACAAGAAGAACGGGACAAAATAACACCTGAAACACTTCATCACTTGGTGTCTTCAGTCTCTAAACATCTTATAAGTGTTGTGAGAAGGAATGGAAACATTATAAAGTGGTAAATATACTAATACTACTACTACTAATAATAATAATAATAATAAATACTGTGCTGTTGTATTGTTTTGAGTGCAATGCAGGTCAAAGATTATTTACAAACCACTGTTTTCAGTTTTAATCTTAGGTTCAACATACCGTCCCAACTTTCTGATTTGCGGTTACATTTCCTGATATGTTTGTAAGTCCGTGTTAATAAATAAAAATAAAAAAACCCACAAGTGTCCTTTATGAGCTCATCTTGTTGACAGGTGATGAGTTTATGCCATCATGTGCTGTCCGTCGTCCATCCATTGGGCGTTGTCCACATTTCACTTCTTCTTTCTCAATTCTTCACCGATTTTTATTCTTTTTGGCAGGAAGGTTGGTCTGCCTGGGGTGCATATAGCTTCTACACAAATTTGCATAATTACAATTAATAATGAAGATATGGAGTAATTAATCAAACCCTTACACAAATCTCTTCTTCTCCATCATTTCTTCACCAATTTTGATTCTTTCTGGCATGAAGGTAGGGGAACCTAGGATGCATAGAACTTATACTCAGATTTGCTTCATTACAATTATTAATGAAGTTATGGACTAATTAAGCCTTAACGTCTTCAACAAAAATCGATTCTTCTCGGTCAATTCCTCATCGTTTTGGATTCTTTCTAGCAAATAAGTCGGTATTCCTAGGGTATATATAGCTTGTATATAGCTTGCAACATTTATCCCGCCCATAAGGTGGCCCACTTTAGATCGTTTCTTCTGGACTAGACGAGGTCGGAGTGAGCTACGCCATCACTGACTGTCTCGTTTATTGTTGAACTGCATATCAAAAAAGTGAAAAAGACTAAAATGGCCCGTACGCTCTTCAGTGAAACGTGGCTTGTTTGAAATTGACTCCCAGCTTCGATGAAATTCATAATCCTATATTAATCTCTAAAAAAAAAAAATCACTGAAATGAATGACCTATAGTTTGCTTTACATCATTCACGAGACTTTGTTCACTGAAAAACAAACTTCCTGAAGCGAAGCGGTACACTGCCAAAAAGCAAATCTGCTCGATATCCTCCTCGTAATCATTTTCCCCGGACTGATGCAGCATCTTAACGCCGTTTCCATGCCTAAAGAAACGAGAGTGAGTTCATCTGTGAAACACAGGGAGGGCAGGAAGTTCTGAGTGACACTCAAAAATTCTGAAACTGTCGATCCAGATGGAAAGCGCCAGCCACAGCCACAGCCACAGCCACCAGGGGAGCTTCACACTCAGCCAGTCACTAAAGCAGGCCTGCGAATCTCACTCGCCTGTAAAGTGAAGCTGCCTGTGTTGTTTGCGGTTCCAAGACTGATGCGCTGTTTTAATGGAAAATGTGCAGAGTGTTAAAAAAAAAAGAGTGTGCTGTGTGCTGTCCGGAAGCCAAACCCCATCTCCTTGGCTCCGGAGAGTCTTGTTGCCGGCATCATCGGCGGCGTCTGTGGGGATAACAGATCGCACCTCTTTTGTAAGTGTGGGATTGCACAGCAGCCAAAGCTCAGTAAATTCACACCAGCGGGTGATGAAGGAGCTATCGGAGTCTGACCAGAAGAATTAACTCCCTGACGATGAGCAGGGGTTAAAATGTGATCATGAAGGTGTAGGTGGGGGGTGGGGTTGTTTATTCATTAAGAAAATAATCAACGACTTCCTCAGTAAGCAATCTCGCATCAGATTTTTTTTATCCGTTTATAATTGTTTAATGAAATTTATGAAATATCTGTGAATTTTTTTTACTTACATCATAGTGGCGATAAACAGCCGTTCCATCGCCACCGCTGTCAGAAACGTTACCGCTTTACCTCAGACTGTTACAGTGCTGACACTGGAGACTCCTTCCATCATCTCCTGACTGAGAACTTCAGCATATCAACGATTACTCACATTCTTACATCCATTCATCTCAAATGTCTGCTGTACTATAAAAACAATAACATGTAAAAATGAGTGTGTTTAATATAATCTGTGATTCGGAGCTGCACTACTGCCAGAGCTGCTGGGATAGAAAATTAATCAACAATCAACACCTTCTGAACAATCAGTTCACCCATGAGCCCAGTGCGCTGTACTGTAATTCAGCATGAGATTAATATCAGGATTTCAGTCGTAAAAATTATTAACCTCATGATGATGATGATGCATATAATCAGACAGGAAGTGGTCAGATAAAGATCACAGCTTTCATAATTATATTTCTTTAAGCCTATAAATTGTTCCTGTAATGGCTTGAGTGGAAGTGAAATGCAGATGATGCATGCTGAGAGCATCTTTCAGCTTTACTCACTCTCTCCCTCTGTTGGTCGCTTCTAGATTCAAGTGACTCCCCCCACCACCACCACCAAACACACACACACACACACACCATCATCATCATCATCATCATGCTTTATTTCTTCATGAACAGCTGCACATCAGTCGAGTTTGGTTTGGTTTGGTTTATACAAACAGAAGCTGTGCATCATGATGATCATTATAACGTCAGAGTGAAGAGTCTCAGCTTCCAGGAAACTCAGAAGTCCACATCATCATCATCATCATCATCATCATCAACAGAGAATCAGAAAAGAGAGGAAACCAAACTTTGTGTCATGACTCAAACATTACAACGCAACACACGGTTTCCAGTGTTTACCTAAAATATGATATATAAAATAGGAATTATTTACTATTGACTAATATTTTACTAAAGTAACATACTAGATCAAAAATAATAATAGCAAAAGTTTATATAATATTAGATTGACTTTTTAATTCATAAATAAATGTAACAGCAATAATAAATGTCTCTACTATTATGAATATAATCATTCTTCCTAAGGCAAAATATTATTAATAAGTACAACATAAGTGCAATTCATCATCATCATCATCATAATAATAATAATCAGAAGAAGAAGATTCACAACTATAATAACATTGAAAGTAATGCCATCTTTATATCATCTAATACTGTGTAAAATATAAATATAAATAATAAATATATAATTCTCTCTCTCGCTCTCTTTCTCTCTCTCTCTCTCCCCCTACTACTACGACTATTACTACTACGACTAAAATAATAATTAATTTAATAATTATTTCATCAATAATAATAATAATAATAATAATAATAATAATAATAATACTAACTGTGTTTTAAAATTTTTTTAAATAAAATATATTTTATTTTATTTTATTTTATTTAAAAAATTATTATTGTTTATTTTTTTAAATACTGCCATTTTGTATCATCTAATATTGTGTAAAATATAAATATTAGTTTTCTCACTCTCTCTCTCTCTCTCTCACTAAAAGTAATAATTAAAATTAATTTAATAATAATAATAACAATTATTATTATTCTTAAAAACACTTCCATTTTGTATCATTTAATATTGTGTAAAATATCAATATTATTTTCTCTCTCTCTCTGATGAATATTAATAATTTAAATTATTTTAATAATAACAATAATTATTATTGTTGTTGTTTATTTTTTAAATACTGTCATTTTGTATCATTTAATATTGTGTAAAATACAAATATTATTTTTCTCGCTATCTCTCTTACTAATAGTGATAATTAAAATTAATTTAACAATTAATTTGATGATGATGATGATGATGATGATTATTGTTGTTGTTAAGAAGAAGAACAACAGCAATAATAATAATAATCCCCATACACACATCACCTCTACTTGAGTGAATAACACATGCAGAGAAGAGAAAGAAGGGAACTCAGACTCGGACTAAGTGTGAACTGCTGCAGAAATCAGACATAACGCGCTTTTAAACCCGCCTCTATCTCTCTCTCTCACACACACTCACACACACACACTCTCTCACTCACACACACTCACACTCACACTCTCTCTCACACACACACACACACACACACACTCTCTCTCACTCACACACACACACTCACACTCTCACACACTCACACTCACACACACTCTCTCACACACACACACTCACACACTCTCACTCACACACACACTCTCTCTCACACACTCACACTCTCACACTCACACACACTCTCTCTCACACACACACACACTCTCTCTCTCTCACACACACACACACACACACACTCTCACTGTAACCTGCCCCCCGCATGTCGCACCGCCCTCCGAATCCTCCAGGAGCGACTAAATTCAGCGCGCGAGCGGCGGCGCGTCACTGCGGCTCATTCACACACAGCGCGCGCTCAACCTCACCGCACGAGAGGGTCTCGCGGGGCTGCGGCGCGTTCACAGGCGGCGCGCGCCACACACACGGACAAACCCGGGACCGAAGGAGACTCCGCGCGCGACATATTGCAACACAGACAGACAGACAGCGCGCGCGTGTCCGGGCACAGAGTCACCAGACTTCCTTCCCTTAAACTCTCATCTGTCAAGCTGATCTGAACCGGGAGCGCATGAGGAGGGTCCGAGCCGCGCGCGCTCCTCCGACTGGATACCCGTGTGCGGATTAATCGCTTACAGTGGGATTTGCCTCAAAAACATTACAATGAAATAAAATAACAGTAATAATAATTACAGTCATTATAAGAAGACGTGCGCTCACCTCCCTCCATCCATCCATTCATCCATCCATCCATCCATCCATCCGTCTATCCATCCATCCATCCTCCCCTCCTGTGGATTGTCTTGTTGTTATTATTATTTTTTATTTTCTATAAGTTTCAAGATGACCTCGGGCTGTTTACTCAGGTCTCTCCTGATGCTCTTCCTGGCGCTTCTCTCCGCCAACGCCAGCAACTGGCTGTAAGTGACACACACACACACACACCTCTCACGGTTTTCCTTCTCTATTGATCAAAGTGACAGCTGATAGATCAGGATCAGGAGTGTGTGTGTGTGTGTGTGTGTGTGTGTGTTGCGCCACACATCTGTGTAGTGTAAGTGCTCTCTGCAGTGGTGTATGTGTGTGTGTGTGTGTGTGCTGTCTGTTACCTGGGAAGGTCCATGTGGGTCTTTTTTAAAGCTCTGATTAAAGCTGAAAGATGGATAGAGAAGGTATAAAAGCTGGACTGTGCCACCTTTATTTCTGAGCCATTCACTGAAAAAGATTCTCATCATCGATATCAGCTTATAGACAGATATCTTTACAGCACTCATGTTTCAGATACACACCTGCACACACCTCAAAGCGTCCCTGTGGGGTTAACAGCATGCCAGAAAATGTGCATAACTCAGTCGTTTATAAATTAGACAAATTATCAAGCAAAATTGTTCATTAGTGCTGAACATCACAGCGCTGGGAATGGTTTCCTGTTTGTTTATTTACGTACATACATCATACAGCACCAGGTTCATAGTCACATGACCAACAACTTACATGAATCAGGAACTCTCAGGGGTCCGGGCTATTATTATTATTATTTTTTTTAATAGGAAACTCTCACGGCTCCAAATGGAACCCCTTTTCCACCCAAAGAACCTTTGAGGAACCTTATGATCTCAGAGCGCAGAAATTCCAGGGATCATTTATCTCAAGAACTGATGACATGTCTTCTTTTTTTCCTTTTATAAAGAGCTACTATCAAGACAATCCAAAGGCGTTTCCAGAATTGTTTTGTTTTAAGACGTATCTAGAAGTGCAAACAGTTTTGTCTCTAAGATTCGGAAATACAATAAAGGAACCTCAAAGTTTTCTCATGGAACCTTCGTTTGCTGAGCTGGAACTCGCACAGAATATATAAACCCGGTGGAGGGTTAGTGATGGTGTACGATTTACATTTATTGAGATTAGGGTTCTTTTAGACAAATTTGTGAACATTTAAAACCTGAAGGACCCTTGAACGTTCTTCTAAAATATCTTCTCGTATGAATGCTCTTTAAAAAAGGCTCCTACAAAAAAAGCTGTTTTTCCGATTACCGTGTGCATATCGCCAGACAATGGTCTTGAGAGAAATGGTTCCTAAAAGAACCCTAGTTTCAATAAGGAACCCCAAAGTTTTCTTGTGGACATGAAGCTGGAACAAACATAGCGGTGTGTTTTGTTGTAGTGTTTACTCCTTGAAGACGGCTGTATATTTATATCAAAAATAGGGTTCTTTCCGGAACCACTGATCCACCATTCATGTAATGTAAAGGCAGACGAATGTTTCTGATAGTCAGACTGTTCAGAGAACGCCCAAGTCTTCCAAGAACCTTTTATTTTTACAGTTTATCTAAATCACATTATAGAAGACATTTTAGAATGTATGAATGGTTCCTTAACGGACCCGATCACCTCAATAAGAACCCTAACTGTACACAATACACAGCAATCAGCACTCCATCATGATGTTTCACAAGGGTCGTAGAACTGTATGCGAGTTCCAGCTCACAGAAACAAGGGTTCCACAAGCAAGCGTATCGATATTAAGGTTCCTTGAGGAACTGTGAGGGTTTCTGATAGCAATTTCATTTTAAAGAACCTATAAAAGATCTTCAAGGAACGTTCTACCGAGGAGCTTACTTCACATCTTTTTGCGATGTTTCCTGCTTGAACTCTTTAGATCATTTTCAGATAGAAATGTTCATGAAGGTCCTGTGTAGAGTGTAGATGCTCAATTTCACTAACAACCCCAAAATGCTAAACATAAATAACACTCCATGATGTTTGACATGCTAATTCAGACACCAGCTAGTTCCAGCTCAGAAAACGAAGGTTCCATTAGTAAACTTTGGGTCTCATTGTTCTTTATGAAGTTTTACGACTGAAAAATTTCTCAATCCCTCAAAAGGTTTCCCAAAACGTCGACTGCTGTATGCGGTTTAGCTCCACGCTAAAAACCAAAGGTTCCTGGAAGACCTCGTGGAGGTTTACTGAACAGTCTGACTCTCAGAAACCTCCACAGGACCTGAATAGTGAATAAATGAGCTCGAAAATAAATCGTGGAACTGTTGTATTATTTATGAGCTGGAACTCGCCTAATCAGGACGTCAAAACTGGTGTGTATTTGTTTTATACACTGTTTAATTTGGTGAGTGGACTGAAATTAGGGTTCTTCAGGAAATGATTCGTGCACCATTAAGGTTCCTGTAAAGGCACAGTTGAAATGTTTGGTCATGACATTGTTTGGAGAACGTGCACAAGATCCCGGAACCTTTTGTTTTCGGAGTGAAGCCTAGTTGCAGCTGAGACGATACAGAACAGGTTTTCAGAAGAGGATGATTGATATTTATCTGTGCAAATTTTCCCCCTGGAGCGTCCTTCGTGCCCGTCAGTCTTTTTTTTGGCCGTGTTTTTGGACCTGAGCTCTAGGTGTGGTGACAGGAGAAGCTCTCAGACATGCACAGGCACGCAGCCCACGAGAGGATAAGGCAAAAAAAAAAACCTCTTTACCTGTCTACAGAAATATGATTATTTTGACAGAACGATTCGAACGGGAGTCGTGGGGAGCAGGTAGGAGCAGGCAGCTTCACATCACGCTTGGCAAAACTGACAAAAATTAAAGAAGAAAAAAAGGTGTGTGTGTGTGAGCCATGAATGCAAGTATGCCTTAAGCTGTGGCTTAAACCTTGGCTGGATTTTGAATGAAATGGATGAAAGCTATTTACAAATCTGTCATTTATAATGGCAGCTTCAAGTTTCAAAGAATATGAAACAAGTATGTAAACAGTCAAAGAATAATACCATAATACCCGCTTTAAACTTCGATTCTAAACAGAACAATGACATTTATTTACTTGCGCACGGTTCATTTACTTAGCTGACGGACTCTGAATATTCAGGGTTGTTGAAAGCAGAGTTATGTTGTGGGAAAATTATTCAGTTCAGAGAAATAAAACAATATCGAGTCATGCAGCAGATTTTTCATATCGCTTCAAACAGACTTTATGTACATAAACGGTAAGTTGTCACAGTAATCCACCTTAAAAATCAAACAATCCAGATGATATCCCTTTCCTCTGATGGATTACCGAGACGATTTCAGAACAAACGCATGAAGAGATTTGATTCTGACGAGTCTCTTTCAGCTCAGAAATCAAGACGTCTAAAGTTTTCTGGGTCAGGAAATGCAGCTCAGCTCATCTAAAACTTTATTATTATTTTAGTTATTCAACAGGAGTGAGTTTATTTCTAATTTTTTTTATTGTGGTGCATTAAACTGCCTTTTGGTTTGCTCATAGGTTTAAGAAGGAAAAAAAGGGATGCTAAGGCTGGTTGATATTTGATAATACCACTGAATCTGATATGATACTATACGATACGATAAGATTTCAGTTCATAAGATGATGATTTAATATTTGACAATGTTCTTGAATCTGCTGACGTGATACACTATATTGATTCTCCTGGCAGTGATTCAGTATTTGACGATACCATTGAATATGATACGATACATTATTATACATACAGGCCACTTTTTCCATGGAATAAAAACGTGTTCGATTCCGTTCTAGCAGGTTTATTGATGGCATGCAATATTGTTATCATATCGCTTATCCTCCACGTATTATGCCACTCTCCCCGATGGAGAATGAGCATGCAATATTGTTATAATATTGCACATTGTCAAGACAACACGATGTCTCATGCGAAGATCCCAATGACAAAACTTTTCTGCTGCACACGCACAGGATCTTTCTTTTTGCTTGCTGGGAAAGAGAGAAGATGAGGTTAATCCAGTGCTTGGTTTAAGCATTAAATAAATAAACTGAAAACTAAAGATGCATTGAACACTCGAAAGGCTCCCAAAACTTCATTAGATATTCTTGACGCATATTTAGAAGAGAAAAACATACCAACGGACATCGAAAAACAGGAAGAGAGACATGTCGGAGATGTCAAACTTTCATACTAGCAAGTGACTGTGACAGTTTGTAAACAAGCATGGCCACCAGGTTTGCTTCGTTAAACGTGGAAGATTTTGAGGGAATTTTGGCTGCCAGGTCGCTTCGTTGTGTGTAGCTGTTCATGTTGATTTTATAAGTAACTCAGTAAATTACACAGGGGAAATAATAATAATATTTGGCTTGACTGTGCTAGCATTGGCCTACGCTAACACTATACCAGCTAGAAGCTAACTGGACAGTTGCACTAACAGCACTGAGTTGTGGGTAAGCTAGTGTCGGCCTTCACTAACACTACTGCTACGCTGGCTGGAAGCTAACTGGACTGCCATGCTAACAGCACTGAGTCGCGGGTAAGCTAGCATCGGCCTTTGCTAATGCTACTGCTACACTGGCTGGAAGCTTACTGGACTGCCACACAAACAGCACCAAGTTGCAGGTAAGCTAGTGTCGGCCTTCGTTAACGCTACGCTGGCTAGAAGCTAACTGGACTGCCATGCTAACAGCACTGAGTTGCGGGTAAGCTATTGTCAGCCTTCAAGAATGCTGATATGAAGAGTGTGTATGTATAATAATAATAATATTGGCTGGCTTTTTTTCATGGTATATCCATGATATATTCCATTCAGCTACTCGTCTTCGACTTGATCAATATCATGCTAGCTGAATGGAATATATCTGATAGACCACAAAAAAAATCCAGCCGATATTATTTAAATACGACACACTATATTGATTCTTCAGGCTATGAGTCGATATTTGACGATACCACTGAATACGATACGATACCATACGATTCAATTTCGTATCCTTCCGCTTGCCCTGTGACCATCAGCATCTGTGTCTACCGTTATTTTGCGACTGTTGACCAAAATTAAAAGTCTTTCTACAAATTTACACATCAGCTTCAAAACAGATTATTTGATCGATATATTATGATCGATAATAATCCTTTCATGATTGTTGTTTGCGTGATTGATGATGTACGGTTTTGCCTTGAAGCCGCGATCGTGTGCACGTCGATCTGGCGACGTGATTCTCATTGAACTAGTACGTCACCGTGTACGTTTTTTTATAAAGCTCACTTTTGAAACGAGTCAAAAGTTTTTGTTCCTCATCAGTTCCGGTTTCATACACCTGAGCAGGGCTTGATTTAATGGGATGAATCATTAATAAAGAGACGCCAGGTTAATGGGCTTAATCATTAATGAATATAAATATACTGCAGTCCAGGTGGGCTCCATGTACACAGCGGTGAACGATGGATTAAAGAGTTTTACTGAATTACACGGTGGGACTGCAGCCCGGGTTTGAGAAGGTGCTGGATGTTTACAGTGTTCTGGAGTTCGTGATTAGGGAACGCTCTGAGAAAAAAAGGGACTAATCTGGAAATGTTCTTGTCGTGAGGGAGGTGCTCTTATCTCCTGTAGCTTCAACACAGCCGAGTGATGCGACAGAAATATCACATCACGATACTTGATGACATTTATATGATGCATGATGTGTCTCGTGATAAAGTGTATGTACAAAATAAACAAAAGGAGGAAAAAAATTAGGATTCAGTTTTAAAAAAAAAGTCAAATCAGCTGCTTTCAGGTTCCTAAAGATTTGGAAATAGTATAAAAAGTAAAATAAAAGGATATAAAAGATCACGATATGCACGATACAGTAGCTAAAAAAAAGTATCGTGGGACAATTTATCACGATATCGATATTATATCGTTATATTTCCTGGACCTAATTTAATATGTATCTTTCATCTGGAAAGACTTTAAAAAGATTAAAGTTACATAATCTGACTATAATTATCTTTTATGGAAAAGCTTTAAAGTGTACGAAAGGTACACTTGTCTTTAGTACCCTTTATTGGATGGTTTGAAAGATTCTAAAAGGTCAATTCCTCATGAACTAGCTTCTTAGACGTGATCTGATTCCATATATTGACGCACTTCCTGCTAAAACACAAAGTCAGAGCGATGTCGTGTTGAAACACTAGACTGATTTCTTGCGCGACAACCAACAGCGTTGAAGTTACACCAAATCTAAGATCGACAAATCGGACAGTAGCTAAGTGCGATAGCTAAATATAGAGAAATTTTCTTTTACAAAGTCTTTTTGAAGCGACACATTTCAGTCGAAGAACCACAAGTGCGTAAAACGCCAGTGAGAAATGCGTCACTACTTAACCTTGACCTCGTACAAACTTCTCTCTCTTTCAAATCAAACCATTTTTGGAAACGGGAGCCATGTTTACTGCTAACTAGCTGCTCCTGTAGAGCAAGACACGCCTCCGGGGGCGGGGCATATACTGTACATTCTAGAGAGCATTTAACTGAAAGTTATGTGGACGTGTGTCATCAAAACCTTTTAAGTGTTTTCTCGAGAAGTGATTAACTACAAAATAATTAAAATAAAAAACTCAAATTATTTTTTTGTATTGTTTTTTTCTCAGATATTTAACAATTAGTCCATGAAACCGAGTCGTACATGAGGTGATAGCTGACAAGGTGCGTATAAGCCGTGTACGACGAGATTGAGTTCTATCCACATTCACTGGATTTTGAGAAACGAAGCCTTTTTATATTTTGCAAAGTCAATAAATAAAAACTTTATACAAAACATCCAACAAAATCATTTCCGCTTAGCGGAGACATGACCAGTTGCATTCATGTGTAGAAAAATATTCGTAAAAACACATTTTATCGAGAAAATTAAGCTTCAAATTTTCTAAAAGAAGTGAAAGTGTTCGAGGTTCATCGATCGATTAAGAAGAATTGTCGATGCTAATGTTACAATTATGGAAGTTGAAGATCGGTGCTTGTGACAGGAGGTTGTTCTGTTTAGTGATGGTGAATCCAGCGAAAAATGCGACAATAATAATAATTCTTGAAAAAATTTTAAAAAGATACGTTCTTACCATCAAACACTCTCACTCCATATTTTGTTGCTTTTTTTATTTTTTTGAGTAGTTTTTATTTCATCCTACGTTGGTTCAGCAACACGCTCCGCCATTTAGTTTTTCTCTCCTCATGGTATATGAGCTGATATCCTAGTAGTAGAGTAGCCAATCAGAGTGCACGCTTGCTCATATCCAGTGAATGTGGATAGAATAAACCTTTGTATCCGTGTTCATAACAAGAAAGCACGGATATAGAAAGAGAAAATTGCTTAAAGCTAGACGGCCTTTCGATTTAATAAAATCAGTGAAATTTAGTTCCGTCTGAAATGTGGTCATTGTGATAAGTTTATTTCTGTAATATCTCAAAATATCAGGCCATTCTGTGGCTGGGAAGTTATTTAATTTGATGGGATTAAAGCAAATAATGTGCATGAAATCGCTCGCTTCGCGCAGTCAAGCAGACAGAGGAAGTCCGTGTGCGCATG
>JANZLB010000019.1:3470629-3480767 GCA_026167865.1 Notarius quadriscutis
TGACATATGGACTGATATATTACAGAGCATATTTCAAACACTCAGAACTTGCTATAGCAGCGACAAAATAGCGATCAGAAATGCATTCAGATATTTAATAAAATGAGAAATAGAATTTTGAGAATAAAAAATTTGCCTTCAGTTCCCCTTTAAAATAAGGTAGCATGCTATAACGTTACTAAATGATTGATAAGTAAATAAGGCGTGGTGCCTCCATTTGAACATCAGAGTAGCTGAAGCAATAAAACCACAGAATACTGATGAGTAAAATGATTGACGCTGGTCGTAGACTCAGACTTCTGGAGCCTGAATAAGAGATAAAAGGCAGAGGTCAGTGTGAGACATGTCCAGCCTGTACACCCAGCTGCCTGGTGACACGGGCTGGACTGCACTCATCGTACCAAGAACAATAAATATTTATGGAAACTATGTGGCAGGAATGAGGGATGTTGGCCATCACGTACGTGTGGTTTGGTGCTCCAAAATACTAAACGTGGCTCTGCCCTCACCTCAACATCACCACTGGCTCAGCTGTTGTCCCAATGAAGCTTTTTATAAGCACAGGGCTCGTTACCACGACATCCATGAGTCAGGAGATAAAGATGAAGATCTACATCGCTAAGCTTTTCATATAGATCACTTGAGGATCACGATGATGACAGAAACAGAAGGTATTTTGTTGTAAATGTGTGCGGATGGGACAGTCGAGGAGACACCAGGACTCTGTCAGTTACCTTGATATCACCTTTCTACTTGAGATGCAACTCTTAAATTGCGCTGCAGTAAAAGTGGAAGTTGTAGATTCCATCCAACCGTGCAGACGCTTTCGGTTTCATTTATTAAATAACCCTGCGCTGAACGCAAAGATGCACTTCACTGCATTGACGATTGCTTTTAGAAAGAAGGAAAAAAAAAAACTCATGCACAGTTCTACAATTCAGCATCTGCGGAAGAGCAGCACATGGTTTCCAGAACTTTTTTTTTTTTAATAGACCTACAGCAGGTTTTCTCAAAGGTCTGGCTCTAATAAGCTCGGGATTATGGTCGGAGGATGGGGGCGGCTTGAAAAGAGGAGGCAGTTGCATGATTATGGTAGGCAAAATTAAAACGGGGGGCATCACTGTGGCGACAAAATCCTCATAATACCAGCACATCCTTTGGATTCTCTCAACCACCCCCCTTTTTTTTTTTTAGCTTTGCTGAATAAAAAGCAGCCCCAGAGTTGGAGAGATACAGCCAACGTGGTGTTACCGAAAGATGGGATCAATGACTACATTTCCTCAAGGTTGTCTCTTAAATTAAGAAATAATTAAAGTCAAAATTAGGTATCAGTTCAAAACGAATGAAAAGACAAAGTGTGGATAGATCTGTAGACCTGGGGAAGGACTAGGCTCGGTGAAATACAATCCTGTCATACAATCCAGAATGGTCCTGTTACCGCCTCTGACCGAAATACCACACAGTAATTTAATATTTGTAAAGGCTTTTCCTGAGACATAACATGATTATCAAGGTACAATTCAATAAAGGGTCTTCGAGATCAGAGGCTTTAGCCTTTCAGCTACTTTTTTTTTTTTTTAATATGACTGTTTTCGGAAATGAAAACTTTCTGTAATTAGGTAAGGATCTACGACTTTTACATCGCTGTTCTAAGCCTCCTGACAATCACGTACACTTTGAAAACAAAACTGATACACAACCACAACGTTTCAAACTTTCCATATATTTAATTCCGAGAGTTCCACTTCGAGTTTGGCGTTTCGTTTGACAAATTACAGGTTCCGAAACTTTGCCTGAATCGCAAACGGGGGGAAAAAAGGATAAGCAGACTCAAAGTGCACTGGTCTCTCCTTCAAGGCTTGCCTCAAAACTCACAGATCTCCACCAACATACTTCTCATATTAAAAGAAAACAAGTTACACAAATGAGACAGATGTTTCTTGTTTGTGATGACAGTTGCATTTCTCCCCCCCCACCACCCTTCTCCGTCCATTTTTCTTCCCCATTGCAAAAGCACCAGGTTGTGCAATCCACAAGCAAGGCCCTTACAATATGCGACTGAATACCAAGTACCTCGACAAGTGATGATGCTTGATGTGTCATAAAGGTCAAGTTTTTGGAAGACATGATGCATTTCCTCTCCGAAATCTCACCACCTTTCCCAGGTGAGTCAAACTCTTACTAAACTGACCAGCGAACGCATACCGAAGCATTTTTAAAATTCCAGGACAAGCTTACTGAAGTCCCCCAGAGACATGGCATCCATATCGTATTATGAAAAGTGACTAGAGAAGCCTGTGCATGTACGTAGCAAACAATACTTTTAATCCTCTGGTTCTTGACAACCCCATCCTGTTGGATTTATTCCCAGGAGAGTGCAGGTGTGGAGTTTCTGTGGTAAACCTAAAAGACCTCGGTGCACAACCTCTGAAGAACGTGGCAGAAAATGGTAGTGTGAATAACAGCGCGAGCCTGAATTTCACACTTCCCTATTCTCATTCTTTTTGAAAAACATGCCATCGTGGGCGTCTCAAACAATCGTTGCGGAATTTCAAGTCGAGGCGAGCCCCCGGATTTTGCACCGGCAGCCCCTCAATGTGTAGTATTGTTTCAGCACGAACCACAAGAATGCTTCCACAATGGCTCATCCATCTAGAATTGATATATGAAGCCTTTTTCCAATCCATGTGCTTACGCTTTGGAAGCTAAATTTGAATCCGCATATCTGAATGGTGATGCAACTGTCAAATCTGGTAGAGTGCCAAAAAAGGAGGGGGTGGTTGGAGCTGAGATGGGGTCTTAGGGCCCTGAGCACACAGGAAGACCAACAGGTTTCTACAGAAAATTGGTGGGGATGTCAGGGGACTTTATAGGTGTCCCGGGACTTCTGTAAAAGTGTCATGTGGCCCTTACAACCCGAGATCATGCCCTTTGATTAAGAACACAGGTGTGGAGAATCTTCCGAAACAGGGGTCCAAGAGAAGAGCATAATAAAGAGAATGGTTCAAAGGACCCCAAGTACGCAGGAAGACCAACAAGGTTCTACAGAACATGAGTGTTTTGTCTGGGGACCCAAAATTCCTATAGGTGCCCCTTATAAATCTGTAGCATGTGCCATGTATAAAGCAATATGTCCTGTGATTGAGATCACAGGTGTTTACAATATGAAAAAAAAAAAGATTGACCCAAAAGAAGGGTGGCAGCGTGAGGTGAGGTTTCTTTGGGCCACAAGTGGACAGGAAGCCCAAGGGACAAGACAAAACTACAAGACAAAATTGTCCATGGGGAGTGTCAGGAGACATAAAGTTGCTAAAAACAACTCTGCAAATCTGTGATGTGACCT
Source organism: Notarius quadriscutis (assembly GCA_026167865.1). Lineage (NCBI taxonomy): Eukaryota > Metazoa > Chordata > Actinopteri > Siluriformes > Ariidae > Notarius > Notarius quadriscutis. The sequence continues at coordinate 3,473,973 of JANZLB010000019.1, forward strand.
GCACAACCTGAGATCAAGCTCTGATGAGAATCCAGGTGTGGAGAACTGTAAGAATTGGCCGAATAAAGTATAGTGGTAGGCGGTGAACGCTCAGAAGATACAGGGAGGGTCAAAAATTGTCCTTGATTAAAAGCCCTGTAACCCACCCAAGTTCCTATTAGTGTCCAGTAGAACCCTGGGCACTGTAGAACTGTAGAACCCTGTTGGTCTTCCTGTGTACTCAAGGCCCGAAGACGCCATCTCACCTCCTACCACCCCCTCCTTTTTCAACACGCTTCCAGATTTGACAGTTGCATCACCATTCAGATATGCAGATTCAAATTTAGCTTCCAAAGCGTAAATCATGGTATCCGTCTTGTAAAACCCAATTTCATGCCCAGGTTTGATCCAAATAAGGGCGTACTACAGAATAGCGGTGAGAGGCAAGATGGATTCTTTGGGCCCTTAGTAGAAACCCAAGGGGTCCAAGAATGGTCCTGTCCAGGTTCCTATTGTTGCTGCTGCAAATCAATAAAAGTGGAGTGCTACCTGTATAACCCAATATCACACCCTGTGATTGAAAATACAGGGTTGGAGAATATTACAAAACTAATAACCCCTTCTGTTGGATTACAAAGAGAATGGTGGTGGTTAAGGACGGCACAGTGGTGCAGTGGTTAGCACTGTCGCCTCACAGCAAGAAGGTTCTGGGTTCGAGCCCAGTGGTCGACAGGGGCCTTTCTTTGTGGAATTTGCATGTTCTCCCCATGTCTGTGTGGGTTTCCTCTGAGTGCTCCAGTCCAAAGACATGCAGGTTAGGATAATTGGTGGCTCGAAAATTAACTTGTAGGTGCGAGTGTGAATGATTAGCTGTGTCTATGTATCAGCCCTGCAATGACCTGGCAACTTGTCCAGGGCGTAACCCGCCTCTCGCCCATAGTCAGCTGGGATAGGCTCCAGAAGCCCAACAGGGCTCGACAGATCAAAATTCTCCATGGTGTGAGTAGAGCTGTGAGTAAACTTGGAATATGACCTGTGCAACCCATCAATACCTGGTAATTGAGAATGCAGGTGTGGCAAATAATACAGTACAAAATTGCTTTCCAAGGGAAGGACTTAATATAGTATGTACAACACAAATCATTTCTCCAGCCACCTGTACCATGAGTGCATGCTGGCTGGCATCACTAGTTTGGAATTGGTTGCCCTGTGTTCACGTTATGGATGCTCAATCATCTTGGTCAACACGGACACCTTGAACACCTGTTGGGATTCGAATCCTGCACCAGATGAGACGGCCCGTGAATGAAACGTATGTATCCCAAAAACACCGTCATAATAAGCCACGGTGAAGCATGGCACTCGTCACTGTTGGCTTCCCTGCTGTTAAACATGGCTGTTGCGCTGAGGGCGCTCATGCCGAAGCTGGCACAAGGCCACATACTGACAGGGTGAGAAATGTACTGAGCAGGCCCTGTAGCTCTGTCTGCTTTTCTTACCATCACACCCATTGAAAATGATTTAGAAGGAAAATCCCATTCTTGATTTTAACAGTGCACCAGAGGATAACATTAAACAGTCTTATGATGCATGCGCATGATGTAAAAGCAGACTCGCGTTAATATTTAATTACCTTGCGCTAGCAGATTTCGGCATCAGTTTCAAAGAACAGAGCATGCCAAAAAGCTCAAAAGAAACTTCTCAGAGGCCCAACAAAATTAATGTCTTTAAGATGTTTTAACTTTGCACAAAGTGTCCCAGAACACAAAATACGTCCTGAGATACACGCACCGGCCACTTTAATAGCAATTTGTTCTTGGTTCTAAGATTCCTGTTCTTGGCTGCAGAAGTAGAACCCAACATGGTCGTCTGCTGTTGCACGCTGAGATGCTTTTCTGCTCACCACAGTTGTAAAGAGTGATGATACGAGTTGCTATATTGCTCCTGGTTTAAAAAAAAAAATCTGTCCATTTTCCTCTGACCTCTCTTAACAAGGCATTTGTTTCCACCTACAGAACTGTCGCCCAGCCACTTAACGCTTTTTGTTTTTCGCACCATTCTGTGTAGAGACTTGTGTGTGAAAACCCCAGCAGTTTCTGAAATCGTCGAACCAGCAGTCCGTCTGGCTCAAACCAACACCCATGGCACAGTGAAAGAAAGTCACACTTCACTGTGAGATCACAATTTTTCCCATTCTGATGTTTGAACATTAACTGAAGGTCTTGATTGATGACTGCGTAAAATAGCAAGTACGTGAGTGTACATTAAAATAAACTGCTAAATCTACTTAAAACGAGCATGCACATTATAAAAGTAAATATATCTCGGTTGTTCCGAGGGTCATGTGCAAAGAAAAACGAAAGCAGAGTTAAGGAGGAGGAGGAGAACACGATGCATTCCTTTAACCTATCCAGTGTAAAGACAGCATGCGTGTTCCTACAATGCAGCCACGGTAGGTATGCACCTTCCCGAGTTCAGGCTTCACACGTTGCCATGGCGCAAATGGCCAAAGGGCGGGAGGAGAGGAGGGGCCGCGAGATGTGGGCTTTTTGATTTATGACTCTGCAATATTTCATCGTAGCATAGCTGTCTCACTCCACAGGCTCGCTTTTCAACAAATCCCGAGCATGTTTGGCTTTGACTGGCGTGCAGTATCAGATGCTTCCCTCAGCCCTTTTCCAAAGCACAAGGGGCTTATCTACACTTCATCTCCCACTGCGCTGACAGCACCATTAAGCTAAAACTAGGGTTCCATCCTCAAGCAATATTCACTTTCTAAACCATCTAGTATTCTGTAATTGTTTTAGTGCCCCAGGTTTGGCCTTTTTGGCCTAATTGGGCTTCCCAGAGGTGCTGGTTAAAACAAGATGTGATCAGCCATAATCAAGAAAAATGCCATCCTGAGGGAGAGATCACGCTGCTCTCCATAGAAACAAACGTCCAAGTGTTTGTTTTGGATTCGAGTCAGCTCTACTCTCTACTGTGGCAAAAATTAAGGCCAGGAAAAAAAAGTCCAGAGCAGCCACATGGACAATACTTTCGTCGACACTCGATGACTAACGGCTTGTCGTATCTGATTGATGCACTGTTTAAACAAGACTTTTGGGAACTGAGAGAACATGTTAATGGAGCACGTGCAATGAAATCTAGTTGCGGTAGACCTGGACAGCATCAATCCTGCTTCGATCACACCTTGGAGGATATGTATGGAGTGCGCAAACAGCTGCGCTAATTGAGAGTGATGAGGGAAAGGGGTAATACTGGTTTACCAGTCTCTCGCTTGGGGACGTGCTTTTATAGGAAAATAATCATCAATGACAGGCGGAGTCAAAAAGCTGTTTGGAGCTACTTTTAACATTGCCCACAACACGTTACTAAGAAACTGTAAAGCGTAAATTTTCCAAAGTCAAAAGTAAGCTCCGACACTGGAGACTCCTTCCAAGAAAAAAAAAGTCAAACACAATCAACAATTAAATACGTGCGCTTAAACAAGTTACCGTGGAAGTTGCTCGAATGGGAACTATATAATTTCTAATCGCAGAGCTCCTATTAATGAAAATGATTTAAATCAACACCTTCCGACCAATCAGAATCTAGAATTTTCAAGCAGAATTAAAAGTAGACCACCTTTCAGATTTTAAGTGTAGGTCATACAGTAAAAAGAATTTTCCCAACACCTAATTATTTTTGTTTAATGGACCGAAAGCTACTGAATTCCAAATCACAGACTTCCAATATTATTAGCTTTTTCGAACAGAACAATTAATGACTTTAGTGCAACGTGGCCCTAAATTCTGCGCTATTTTTTCCTGCTTCACCATGACACAATTCAAGATACTACGTCATGCATCGCATCACATCACGTGGTGGGCTTTTCCCTGTTCACGCAAGGCATTGTGGGATACAAATTTGAAACAGGAGAGAAAAATGGAGGCTATGAAAGACTGACTACAGTAATGGAAAGCGAGGAAAAAAAAAAAAAAAGCGAGCACCTCTGTGTGATCAGCTGTTCGTTTAGCGACAGAATAATGGAACTGTCAGTGCACGCTCAAAGGGAAACCTGTAGATGCCAGCTGCCGTAAAACCCAAAAGAAGATAAACTGCCTGCTTAACTGCACGAAGCGAGCGATTTCATACACATTTGCTTTAATCCCCTCAAATTAAATCACTTCCCAGCCACAGAATGGCCTGATATTTTGAGATATTACAGAAACACATCACAGCGACCACATTTCAGACGGAACCAAATTTCACCGATTTTATGAAATTGAAAGGCCGTCTACTTTGTCATGCACAATGATGGAGAACAATAGGGAAGCCATAGCCTAGAGGTTAACTTTGGGACCAAAAGATCTCTGGTTCGATTCCCTAGACCAGCAGGAATGACTGGAGCGCCCTTGAGCAACCCCAGGGTACGCCTGGTATGTTGTATACCACTCTGGATAAAAGCGTCTTCTAAATGCCATTCGTAAGGAGTTCTCTTAAGGCTACAAAAACCAAGTATCAAATAAGCATTCAAGATACGTCCATGCTCTTTACAGGCCAAAAAGGTTTCTCCAATCAATCAATCCGTGAACTCAAAACTACGATGATCATAAACCAGCATGGAGAGTTCATGTGACGACAGCACAGCTGGAGCATGGAAACTTGACTTCGTGCGTGTCCATCCTGGCACAGCTGTCAGTCGGAGCAGCCTGTATTATGATAGAAATACTGATAACCAGGACACTTGTGCAGGTGGTCACCCCCACCTAGATTTAAAAAAAAAAACTTGCAAAGAATACCAGCCATTCCACACACGGCGTAATTAATCGCTTTCTGCAGCTATTTAGCACAAGTGCTTGCTGACAGATATCGTCCAAGACACTCGAGGAATGTGTAAAGGGATTCTAGACAGTCAACTCAATCCTCCCCTGCTCTACTGGTGAAGTAAAGCTCAAACCGTGGCATGCTTCTTTGTACATGTATACAGGAGTTCCCCCTATAGTCAGCCAGTCAAATCTCTGAACATATACAAGCAAGCGTGAAGGGAGACAAAGTCCCCATCCAGATGAACAGTCCCTCAAAATGAAGATCTGGTTGAAGTGGAGAGCGTTTTTGACTCATACACGCTTATTACAAATGTATGAGGACTATGTTGAGTATAACTTTTCTTTAAATCACGTGCAAGTGAAGAATATCTTTCCTGTACTGATCCAGCATTACAAAGCACACTTGGTAACTCTTGAGCAGAAGTTCCACCTCATCATCAGCTCACATTTTTAAAAACTTCAAAAGGACTGTCCGCCATGTTAGTGAAACACTTTTTTTAAATCCCATCCCATCCTTACTCTATAGTTTTGATTTTCTACAGAAGGAAATGGGTTGAACACCTCCATGCCAATCTCGATGCAGCATACATCTTTTTGAAAACGTTCTACACAGTGCAATTTTTTTTCCCCCTCCAATGGAAGGTTGATCTTTTACCTCTAAAATCAGCTGCATCATACAACCTGCATTTTCTTGCACAAGTTATAACGTGAACATAATTTATTATTATTTTGCTCATGGGCATATTTTAGACCTAAATGTCAATATTTTAGGCTTTTTTTTTTTGACACACACACTGGACTTGAGTAGGTACAAGTGATCTTTCTAAAAATGTAAAAACGCTACGTTTTAAATCAATTTATACATGAAAGTTTCAAAAGACTCCATATGCTTTTGAAATCCTCGCTCGCCCGTTTGTAATCTCAACACGGCAAGAAAAACAAGGTCACGCATTCTCCTCTCCGAAGACAGGCGATTTATCAACACCTCAGGGAGGCAGTGTTGATCTAGAACCGAGGTAGTGCTCGCTCGTCAAAGCATCTCTCCTCATCCATCATGGTCAAGTGCAACGTTACAGCATATACACTGACGCGGTATTTTTGACACAACCGACATGTTCCATAGCTCAAGTCTGCGAGGCGTTTTAACCGACTGATGTGAACGCAAACGCGCTGCGTGTCTGGATAAGCTCCAAGATAAAAGGCGACTCCTTAGACATGCATCGAAATACTTTTTTAATCTTCCAAATCAAAATAAACAAACGCCAGGTTTATCAGGCAGCAATGAGATTTCATCGTGTAGTTCATAAGTCTTCAGAACGTACATACATGTATAACCAATTCAGACAAGGAGAGCGATAATCAGGTCTCTTTCATGGTTGATGGTATTCATGTGAATCCTGAGATAATATATCACACAGCGCCCTCAGCTGGCAGAAATAGGATTTGTTAGGTTTATTTCCTTCAATAAATCATACATTCTTTCACTTACAACCTTCATGTCATATGAGCTTATTGTTAATCCGGAATACATGTACTATTGGCAGTTGAAGCAAAAAAAAAAAAAAACCTGGCAGGGGTGGGTAGGATAAAACAGGTGACTATCCTGATTACGTCCAGACAGAAGTAAACAATATGAAGGCAATTAAGGTACAAGTTTAATAATCTTTAAAAGAATGCATATACAGTACAAAGGACAGACTTCATACAGAGCATTTGGTCTTACACGGAGATGAAAAACAAAACTGGTGATAAATGACAGGAAATCAGATCAACCTTGACCCACCTGGGCAACTCGTACAATAGTAAACATGGTGTTAATTTATTGAGAGGAAAACCGAAGTCTGAATTTAATCTATTATCACCATTTTATTTATTTGTGTTGCCCACGAAATAACAGGTGGATCAGTGTTTCGCTGGGATCCGGCCCATAAACGACAACAAAAAGTGACATCTATTGGAGGGGGGGGGAGGGGAAATAAAGAGGGGGAGATCGGAGAGCGTCGTG
>JANZLB010000019.1:3480867-3493091 GCA_026167865.1 Notarius quadriscutis
AAATAAAGAGGGGGAAGAGAAAACATTTTGGTAAAAAGTGGCGTCTACAACATGTCAGCTTACATTATTAATTAAAGAAGTAGTTAACCTATGTAAAGAAAACCAGAGGCGCTTACCTCCATGCATTACAAGTTTTCTGAGGAAAAAAAAAAAAAAATGCTTCTGTGGTCCCTGGCAATGCAGTCGGATGCGCCGCTTGTTCTGCTAACACTGTTAAAAGTTCCCTGCGTGAGAAAACCAGATTCTTTGCGACGAGTCCTTTATAATCTGCTCTTATTTACATGGTTACTCTTTCCAACCGCCTACGACGTGGGGATATTGGCAAAGAAAGAGGATTTTTTTCTTCTTTTTAAGCACTTCGGGTGATGTTCTAGTGTAAAAAGTAGAGGTTAGAGGTTTAACTCCATCTACACAACAGGATTCACAAGGTAACTAGCATGTCTTCTCTCATGCTAGTAACCGTTTCCACCGCACGCATAAGTGAGCAATTAGCCGTTAAAAACTTGGTTAAATGACAAAAATCCACGTCTCTACGGTTCACTGTGAAGTAACACGTTTAAAAGGTAAATCTAGATTAAATCTGTGGTATGATGATCGGGAGCTCAAAAACTGATCTGAGCCCTGCACGCGTGTGTTTGTGTGCGCGCGCACGCGTGTGTGTGTGTGTGTGTGTGTGTGTGTGTGTGTGTGTGTGTGTGTGTGTGTGCAGGGTGTCCTTTAGATTATATTTATTGCAGAGCGCACAAAAAAAAAAATTTAAACTCACTTTTTTTTAGGCATTGCTTTTTAAGAGAGTACAAAGCTGTTGGCCAGCCTTAGCAGAGGAAAAGAGGGGGGAGAGAAAGAAAAAGACGCTCATAGCAGCACGCATTTACGCTTCTTCTTGGGCTCAGGGGGTTCCAGGGCTGCCAAAATCGCCTCGTCAAATACATTCTTTAGGCCTTTCTGTGGACACAAAGCAAGGAAGAAATGGAGACTCAATGCGGATCAACACTGACGCGCAAAAAAATAAAAACAAAAGGCGCTGTGATAATGTGAATGAAACATTTTGATGCAAAAGAAAAAGAAAAAAAAAAGTTTTACATGCGTGAGGGATTCTGAAAAGAGGAAGTAGGACAACACATCACATCTTTAAGGAGTTAATGCAAACTTAAAAGAAGAGACAGGCATCAGAACATTTTCTTAACATCCAAATCGACATAAGGAGTTGCTTGGTTTGGATCTCGACATGCCAATAGGTCATTCTCTAACAAAACAAAGTGGATGTAACACAAACAGAGCTCAGAGACACAAGGGTTGGTCAGGGGGGGATGCAAAAAGATCAAACAGGAAAAAACAAGACAAAACTTAGTTTAAAAAAAAAAAAAACTTGAACGGGGCTTAACTGAACATGATCGGTGAGGATCGGCAAAAAGCAAATGCAAGACACTTCCGGTAGATCAGAGCCATTTCGGAAACACCAGCTTTCCAAACACATGGAGGAAAAAAAAAAAAAAAAATCCGTAACCTAGATATGAACATGCAGGACGAGAAAATTCAATGGGCCCTGTTTTTTTTTTTTTAAGTCATAGGACAATTAGGATGAACCCTACTCTTTACAGTTGCGTTATACGGCTCAAAGTTTGTAGACACCCGACCATCACTGTTTGGTTCTCCCTGATACGATACATCTCTGTACGCTGGAGCTTTACAGTTCCCCTTCACTGGAACTAAAAAGGGCCCAAAACCGTTCCAGAACAATTCCAAAGCGTACAAATCTGAGTTCCATGAACACATCTGGACAGGAAGAACTCGAGCGTCCTGCGCAGAACCCTGACTGAACTCAACCCCACTGAAGACCTTTAGGATGAACTGGAGCGCCAAGTTTATCTTGTATTAACGCACTTCCATATCTATTACCTCCCACTTTTAAACCTCATGACGACTGAAACATTACAGTGCATGACAGTTGTGGTCTAGGTCATGCATTTTGATTCGGAACATGTGCAAATGTACAGAGAAATCTCTCAAAAAGAACATTCTGAAAGGATTAACAGCATGACACACAGCTACAAAACCCTGCTCGATCATCAGATACTAAAATAAATAAATAAAAAAAAGTGAACGAACTCACACAGATGCTTCATAAATGTTTCCCATCCAGTATGCAGCAAAATAAATACATAACTTTCGGAATTGACGACACACTCAAGATGGCGATTTTAGCTGACCTTTATTAATGACACAAATCATTTCACAAGATTAGAAGTAAATCCCAGGACGGTGCATCTGATTGCAAGGTGTAGCCTTAATATGTTCAGAATTTAATTTCTATGATACAATGACTGCAGTATAAAATAACACACTGAAATAAGGAATGAAGAGGAAAAAGATAAAAGGCTTGAGCGCAATGCGTTTGAGCTGCTTGATGAGTGTACCTCTTTGGCCCCGCCCACTTTCACAGACCATAGAAATGAGGGGGAAAAAAAAAAAGGCAACGCAATAATTGACACGTGACCTAATAGTACAGGTTTAAGTGCAAAAAAAAATAAAAAATTTACTGAGAGCAAACTCCAAAAAAATAAATGGTGGTAGTCGTAATAATTCTCCACAGCTGGAGAGAACAAAACCTCCATTTAATACAATTGGTGACGAAAATGAGAAAAGGAAGAACTCTTAAGAAAATGCACAAAGAGAAAGATGGAAAATAAACTTCAGTAATATGAAGCAAGAAACATAAAACAAGCTTCTTTTGTTAGCGATCAGGAGCAAGAGGTAAACTAGGAAGCAGCAAACATCTGGGGGAGAAGTTAGACGTAATAAAGAGAGAGAACGAGACTTTAGAATATACAGCACTTCCGTTTTCGCTGCGTTTCGGGCGGTTCAAGAGCAGCTAGGATAGCTTCATCAAATACATTCTTCAGACCTCTCTACAAAGACAGAGGAAGAAGGGGAAAGAATAAGCAGCAAGGTTAGCCAGTTACAGCAAACAGACGTTAAGAAAGAAAAAAAAAAAAAGACTGAACAGAAAAACAGTGTAGACAGATATAAGAAAAGTGCAGCTGTGAGACATAAGGAGCTGAAAGCCTCCTCTGTGAAGAGGAAGGAAACCCAAAGAACCACAGGAGCACAGAATGTAAATGACGGTGACTTGTGTCAAAAGCTCTTGCACCATTGGCAGAGTAGGTTGTAAATTTGCAATAACTTGCTTTTTAGCGCGTCTTAAATATAGCACGACGTCATTTCCAAATTTAGAAACGTGCAAAACTGATGCTTAGTACAAATATGAAAATTGATTTTTTTTTTTTGGTAATCTTTCAGATTTGACTAATCTTTTACAGTGATGTATTTTTAATACGTAGTTCTTTAGTATCCTTCCAGATCAGGAGCAACGTCAAACTCATGATCAGCTCACTTCATGCAATATGCTGAGAAGAAGAAAAAAAAAAAAATTGCTAAAAACCTATTTAAAAAACACCAGGAATGGACAAATCAATTTTTATTTGCTAGCTCACTAGCAAAGTAACATTTCTGACAAGCTGCAAGGAAAACAAATGCATACATCTGATACCTGATCAGTATCCTCTTCTCATAAAGTTTTATATCAAGAATGTTGTGACAAAGTTGAGCAAGTCATTCGCCGAAGTTTTGGCTACGAGTCGTCGTGTTCCATCACAAGTAAGACATTAACTGAATTGAGTGAGCATTTTTACTTTATCTTGCTGTTTAACCACAAGGGGACTGTCACAAAGAGGAGACTCGTGATTTGTACGACAGCTTAGCGCTGCACATTTGTTGGTCAATTCTCACAACCTTGGTGTCAAATCACTAAGAGTACGAACTTCCAGATTTCAAAACATCTGCCTCACGCCAATCAATCCCGGTGGGGCGGAGCTTGGGTTACTGAAACAGCAGGAACTGCAGACTAAACGCATGAATTTGCAGGGAAAGTTCCTGTTTGCTACAATGTTCCGAAATTCCGGGGTGTGGTCCTCGATAAGGGGCGGAGTTAAAATCAATTAGCTGTCTCAGTTCGATCGAGCTGAAAGTGGATTCTGAATGATTCGGCTACTTAAACATAGCTGCCGTCAACCAATCAGCTTTCAGCAGGCATTTCAGACGATTAGCACTGAGCAAGTACCACGAAATTTCCAAAGTATCAGGGCCACTTTGCTTATTGTGTTTGGACCCCACAAATCACTGCTCACAGCTAGACTGATTCTTGGCTTTGTGTTTATCTTGTGAAGCGTTACAGATTTCTTCAGCTTTTTTTTTTTTTTGAGTGTGCTGTATTAAACACAATTATTCGTTTAAAAGAAAAGAAAAAAAAAAAAAATGGTTCGACTGTCAGCCAGCTTTCGACTCGATGTGTATAGTGCAGCGGGTGGTCAGATTCAGAATAAGTAGCATGCACTACAGTGAAGTGTGTTACTTTTAAAACATAGCTACATACAAACTCAATTTTCTGGGCTAATGATTTGTCCACCCCTGAATAAACAAACATACTTTGGCAATATACAGAACAATTCCAAACTGGGGGGGAAAAAAAGCTTGGAGAGAGATCTCAGTCCTCTAGAAGTGAAGTAACTACATGACAAACAAGCCACAATGAAATGAACCAACTGTGTCTCTGAGCCTCTGAACAAATTTTTCCACTTTGTTCACTGGTCGTGTTTTTGCAAAACTTACCTTGGAGAAGTCATAATCGGCGTCAAACAATTTGAACCTTATGTCTCGATTCAAATCTAACAAAGCAACAATCTGCACAAATCTAACAAATAACCGGGGGGTGTTTGTTCAACCAATACAACACATTTTGTTCAACCGTACAATTTTAATATGTCCAAAAGTACGTGAACACCTGAGCGATTTGGATCTCATACTTTCTAAAGTAACAAGTCTTACCTGCGTGAGAGCGGAGCACTCCACATACTTGACGGCCTTCAGGTCTCGGGCCAGCTTCTCAGCTGTCTCCGGAGTGATCGGCTTCTGTTTGTTCTTCGCGAGTTTCTCGATGGTAGACGGGTCGTCTCTCAAATCGATCTGCGTCCCAACAAGCAGGAAAGGGGTCTTTGGACAGTGGTGGGTGATCTCTGGTACCCACTGAGAACAAAACCGATGTTCTTCCGTTAGAAAGGAAAGACAAGGAGGAAAAAAATAACTCGCTAACGAGTGCAAGACCAACCTTTTCTTTGACGTTTTCAAATGAAGAAGGGGAAACGACAGAGAAACAGACTAAGAAGACATCTGTTTGGGGGTAACTCAGAGGTCGTAACCTATCGTAATCTTCTTGACCTGTTGGAAGGAGGAGATACTGGGTTAAATCGAGACAGAGAACACAAACTGCAGATAAGATGGAATTACATTTCTTATAAAACCAGGTGTCTGTACTTGTCTAAACAGTCTATGAATTAAAATCCCTGATTCCAGTCCACCTCGAACAAGGTTTAACTGCAGTGGGTGAGAAATTGAAACGACTCTGAATCACATCAATGGCAGGAAGTGAATCAAATGAGCCACAGAACAACGCTGTAGCGCTGCAGAAACGTGTTAAGATTTTTTTTTTTAAACAAATGGATAAAAAGACAAAATGGTGGATGCAGCACAATATTCCAGATATGGCAACCCTCAGAATCACTTGCACGTGTGCTCATATTTTACACGACCTTTCACCTGGAGGAAACCCAAACAAGAAGCACCTGATCCTGAAATCATTCTGAAGAGTTCTTTTCACCACGAACCAAAATTACCAGACATTCCTCCACCAGAAAACAAGAAATGAAACGACACTCAAAACGAAACAGTTTTTGTTCATGGAAGTTGTGTTTATGCTCTCAAGGGCAACATTGAAAAAGACTTGCAGCATAAACATTTTCATTTGTCAAATCATTGCTCATTTACAACAAATTAATACAGACTCGTTATTTCTCTTCAACATGACGACAAAACTAATCACATCGTGAGGATAAATTAAAAAACTTCACCACAACCCTGACACTGCGAATAAGCGTTTGTGCTCTTGCTAAGACTTAACCAGCTTTTACACCAAAATACTGAGTACACACCATCACTAAAAACAACCAGACGCCGTGTGATCAGGACACACGCAGCAATTAGGGATGGGTCATGTGACAAAAACCATCATACAATCCTTGAAGAAACATTTCTATGATATGCAAGCTTGCTAACAAATGGACAGCAAATCAGGAGTGCTGGTTTAAAAAAAAAAATGCTTTTAATTAAAACACTAAATCTGAACCAAATTCACTGATTAAGGTTTTTAAGTGCAAGAAATGTGCAATAACTTAGAAGTGTTTTGTGAATTTCATGATCTCATTATACATCATAATATTTCCCACCTCTAGCAGCCATCAGTCACCAATCCAAAAAAAAAAATCAATGGACGGTAGCATTTGGAATAAACTAATCATAAATGAGGCATTACCGGCTTAGAGTACGAGTAAAATTCTTTTTCCTTGGAAAAGAGGAAATCATGTTTTAAAGCATGCTGATTCAGCCATTTTGTACACAGGCTGCACTGGGGCTGGAGATGAAACAAAAACCAAGCAGGCATCTATTTGATGCTTAAAATGTTGCACAGGCTGAAATTGTAAGGGAAAAACTTTTCAGTGTTGAAGTCTAACTTTGTTTTTTTAAAATAAGTGCAACAGTGCTGTATTTTAGGCAGTTAATAATAATAGAAATGCCTTCAGGAAAAACTGATATATTTTTGGTCAAATTGCTCGACCCCTAAACCATACAGCTTTAACCATTTAATCAAAGCTGAACTCCTGACTCCAAGTATTTCATCGACGTCCCAGCAGGACAAGACCACACACTTCAAAACGAGTCTCACAGGTGTGACTACCACAACACACAACCGAGAAAGGAAGCTCAGGGCTGAGACAAAGCAACCAGCTGTCTGTCAGTTTACACACGTACAGAGGATCCTCAAAGCTCAAACTGTCTTCCCGAAGTGTGTCTGGAATGCAGTGACGCATGGTTCTCTTATTCCTACAACAACAACGGATCCGGTGCTCAACACCACCGGTGCGCCTCCCTTTCCTGTGTGAATCAGCATCTCGACCGGCAATGTTATTTTTAATTTTCTGAATGTACCGTACCTGCAGTGTCGAACAGTCCCAGGGTGTAGGGTTCTCCACCAATCATAACCGTAACTGCATAGTTATCAAAGACCTGAAAACATCCACCAATATATTTATATACACCAGAATAACACATTTAACAGGAACTGGCATCTTGCAATGACAGTTTCCTTGAGAAGGAAATAAAAAGACCTTAATATATAGAGACAGACAGGAGAGTGCAACTCACCGTTGGTACATATTCAGAAGGGAATTTGTTAGTTGTGTAGGAGATTAATAAGCAGGTTTTACCAACGGCACCATCGCCAACCACAACGCACTTGATCGTCTGCATAACTGTGCTTTGTTTAACAGTCCACTCTTCTCATTCAGGATCTGGAAAATAGAAATGGAGAAAATTAAAAATGACTGGTGGGGAGAAGCACTGAGTAATGCTAAACAATAATCACTTAATGGGAGAAAGAAAAAAAAAAATCAACTGAACAAACAATTCAATCTCACATTTGCAAGCAGCTTGAATTCTAGCTCCTATAAACTGAAAGAAAAAAAAAAAAATCCTAGAGGCTGTGTTATGCAATTTATTTTCCTGGTACAATTTGGTTCTAGTTAAGCTCTATTTGGACTGGATTAGTTTATCTGCAGGATGTCAAATTTTTTTTTTAGAACACACATTATTCACAACACGGAGCCCAAAGCATTCGATGAGAGACACTGGCCTCATCAGTTTGGGGCAAACTAAAGTTCCAGCAACAATTTAAAAACAATTCACAATAAACTATTAAACAAAAAGCATCTTTTTTTTAACTTCCTGACTTGAAAAATATTTCATATCTGCGCGAGGGTCACTGATACGCGTGCTACAAATTTAAAACACGGCAAGCAACTTCAGTCAAATGTCTTTTTCAACATCTGCATGTAAATCCGTGTATCCAGACGAGTTCCAGGTTTGGTGAAAAACTGTCCGTAATTCTTTCTGGAATTTTCTCAGAGAAAGACAAAGGGAAAAAAAAAAAGCAGATAGGGCCAATTGAGACAGAAACAAAACCACAGGGTAGCTCCTGTAAAATGTAAAGCAGGAAATAAATGTAATCCTGTCCAGATTAACTGTAAATAATAATAAATAGGCATGGCCTTTTCAGGATGACTCCGCCCCTGTTTCAAGGGCTCAGGAAATGGTGCAAGCTGCGATGACCTTCATGGTCACCAGATCTTGCCTCAAATTAATTAAACTGAACACTTCTGGAAGATTTTAAGACAGCAACGTGCTCAATAACGTTCTCCACCACCATCTTCATCAAAACTCCAACTAAAGCATGAAGAATTAACACTAAGGAGCACTGAAGCTGTTCCAGTCACTCCTCACGATCATGATTTGTTAGCTTTTCTTTCCGCTATGTATTTTCTGATCTAAATGAGGTACACCAGTGTTCTGAGAGCGCTTGATGTGTCTTAACTGTAAAGTCTTCAACAGCTATAGTTTCATACTCATATTGGATAAACCGCCTGTCAGTAACATGATGAAGACGTGATTTGGGAAGAGATGAACCTTCAGGAACTCGGCCTGCACCGATGCAGGCTTTTCATCAAACACACAGCATTCACTTTATTTCTGAGCTGCTAGTCAAGGCTCTAACACTTCACCGCTCGGCTTCTTTGCACAGAGCTAGTCTCAAGAAATATTTTATGGCCAACAAAACATGGACATGAATAGATGGCAGTATGAGAGACACGATGGCTACAGATCATGACAGGTGATGCTTGTCATCTATCCATTGTAGGCATGGCCTTGTTCAGCATTTCTTTTTGTTAATTCTGATAAACGAAAGTAACCATATACATCCAACACTGACTAGTTAACTCTAACGCGCTAATAAAGGTGAAAACTGATTTACACGTTACGAGCTCAGCTTTGTACTAGTTTCATTAGAAGATTAGCAAAGCAAATTAACTATTCCAGCAACACACCATAAACCTGCTACTACTTTCCAAGCTTCATGTTTTTTTCTTTGCATCATTTCAATATACATTTAGGCTCAGGATGAAACCCCAGTTATGAGTTTTTCTTCCATTTCTGGGCATTAAAAGGTGTCATCTAGACAAGAACTGAAGTTGCAAGTGGAGATCTGAAGAAACGTCCATCCACACATGCACTGTAGGACTGATCCATGGAATCATCTGTGCTGGCCGTTTGGACTTCCGCTTTTATTGAATCACCAATTTTGCATAGAATTGGAAAAATCTTAGTGAACTGAAAACGAAGTGGTATGTAAAGGAAAAATAAGACCTGTTTAATGTCTCTGGTGCCTTTTTTTTTTACTACACCTTTCAAAATCAGTGGAACTCATGAACCTTGGAAATACCTCAATTATTAAATATTCATGTTAAACCACCACACCTTGATGACGCATATAATCAATCACGCTGTAGAACACAACATTAAAGTCAGCTGGGGCATGAATATCTTTCAGTAGGTCACGCGATTAAGTAAAAATAATCCCAGTCTGTATTTGCATGCACAAGATACTACGATGTATGGCTCAGCTCACGGACATCCTGTCAGAGTGATCACAGTAAATCTTCCAGGATTTTCTGAGCTTTTATGAAATTAAGAATCATTTTGAAACACGACAGAACAACAAGCAGACCAGAGAGTGGCCGACGCCTCCTCCTTGGCCTGATTACAGGCCACTGCAGCTTTAAGCTCTGGCATAACGTCATCCGTTCAGCTGCGACCGTGCACACACTCGTGGAAAGCACAGACCTGAGGCTGTAACAGGCACAGAGAGGCAGAGACGGCACATCAGATGCGATTCCCAGCTCTCTGTCTGTATAAGAGGAAGCACTACGTCTCTGCTGGGTTTTCTTTTGCCTCACTTGTTGGGGGGAAGGAAGAGAGAAAGAGAAAAAAAAAAGTACACGCAGATGCAGAACCACAGATTCACAGATGGAGCGGGGCAGGGAGGGACACCAGTTTCCTTCCAGCAATCTGCGGAAGTCAGGCTTGACCTCGTCCCACTATTTTGGTGGAGTCCACCCAAGTGAGTTCTTTTACTCACTCGGGTGGTATTGTTATCAGGCGACCGCCTCGGCGGTGTAAAAGTCAGGATGTGCGACAGTCACAATCCTGGAAACTTGCATCCTGGGTATTCAGCACTCTTATTTAGTCTCTTATTCATGAAGGAGTTAAATCTGAGTGCGAGAGAGAACTCTCGTTGGGAACGTCAACACCCTGGAAAAGGATAGAATTTGGATCAGGATCCAGAGAAAATCTGGACGGGGTGACTCGAGATGAACCGAAGCATCTGTGCCACAAAGTCACAACTCAAACTGAACAGTTTTACAACGGGTTACACCATCTACACAACGATAAGTGTCACTCGAAGACTGCCCTTTTCCTAAAACAGCCTTCTTTCCATCTCTTGCTCTCTCCGACAGTTCTTTGGAAAACCTCCCAAATTCACAATCCAGGCTTGCTTCTTCTTAAATATCTAAAACACACAAGACTAGAAAACACGTCACAGACAATTATTGAGCAACATGCCAACTTTCTCTTATTTTAAAGTCTTATAAACATACCGTGGTGTTATTTGTAGTAAAACAATCTGCGTTTGGTTTACAGAAATCGATCAGGATTGTTTCTGCATCTCTCGACAATCGAGTCTCAAATAGTTTAGTGAGTACAACAAACCTGAGACTGAAATAATTTAAGACGGCTGCATCTGTTGAAGCAGTGATCAATTTTACAATCTGGAACCAGGAAGTTACCCAAAACATTTTAAAAACTGGAATTAAAAAGTTAAATAATGAGTTGAAATGTTTCTATAAATAGGAAATAACTGAGTGAGGTGGGGGGAAAAAAAACCCTGATTTTTCTTCACTCAGTTTACAATTTAAATTCAGGAAATTATTAAATTCTTTAATAACCATAAAAATTTACAATAATTACATTTAATAACTTATAAACATTGAACAGCTCTTTATAATAATTTTTGAAACTCATTTCTCTTTCCTGTTGCAAATAATTAACTCTAGGTGATGGATATCAAACTAAAATGAATTAATTTGGATTAAAATTGAATATTTTGATGTCAAGAGTTGAATGCTTTACCCCTAACACACACACAAAAAATCACTGATTATTAAATAAGGTTAGCATCATCCTGATGATTTGGGAGGCTAGCTTACTTCCACAGGCTAGCTATTTAACTTCGTCAGCTTCAATTAGTATCACCAGCTAAAAATACATGAAAAAAAATACAACTTAAAATATGTAATTACGAAAATATGAGTCCTAAGTTAATAAATGAGGTTATGAAGCGCTGAGGCGAGTTCAGAGAGTTCACCCGGTAATGCTAGTCAGGTTAGTGCGCTAGATAGTTAGCTTGCTTGCTAGCATTTGACAGAAATGCCTGCTCACTTCCAATGTAATGATGTCATACTAGAGGATAATCAATTAACATAGTTCAAGAGATATTTAAATTGATATTTATACCTCACAAGTAATCAATACCGAGTCGAAGCAAACTTGACTTTTTTAAAGTAAAAAATAAAGCTCTTATATCCTCACCGGTTACCAGAAACTCGCTAGCATAGCTGCTAACTTTTAACGGATGTCATTTGAGATGCTTTGTTTAAACGAAAACCGGTCGTTCACACCTTCTTCATCCACGAGACAGTTTCTCCAAGATGATACGCTTCCGACAGGATGAATATAATTAAGCCAGCACTGAAAGAAAGTGAGAAATGAGAAATATAAAGGCTGAATTTGAGCTCCACTCACCGCGCACCGCTCTGTTTGTTTCTCTGCGCCGGGCGTTGGCAGCTCGCGCACGGGGTTTCCCAGGGATAAGCGCAGGGGCACGAGCCCTCAGAGGAGCAGCGCCATTTTACTGAACATCAATAAACCCGAGCTGCAGCCAGCAGCGCCGCTCCCTCCCTCCCTCCCTCCACGCGCACTCTCACCTTCAGCACAATACAGCAAAGCACAGTGCACAGAAACACAATATACATTTACTGGGCTTCAGGAGCATTATCTATCTATCTATCTATCTATCTATCTGTCTGTCTGTCTGTTGATTCTATCTATCTGTCTGTCTGTCTGTATATTCTATCTATCTATCTATCTATCTATCTATCTAT
>JANZLB010000019.1:3568866-3579280 GCA_026167865.1 Notarius quadriscutis
CCCTCGCTGGCCACGGGGCTCGAACCCGGACCTTCTTGCTGTGAGGCGACAGCGCTAACCACTACACCACCGTGCCAGCCCCTTTCAAATGTAGTGAAGTTAAATACTCAGGTAAAGTACAGATACTTAAAAAGAGTACTTAAGTCCAGTACTCAAGTAAATGTACTTCGTTACTGTCCACCTCTGCATTTCTCCGTCTTTAATATCACAGCATTTTGCATCAGTACAATTTCATATTCATTAGTGAACTTTTTTCGCAGGTTATCGTTATTGTGGAATCTCTGCGAATCGATTTAGCTCCTGTTTTTACTTTTTCAGCAGCTGTAAACAGTTGTTCCGACACTCATCCACCTCCAGGCCTCAGTTCTGTCTGAGCAGCTACAGCGAGCATGTGGACTTTTGCTGTGTGGTATTTTAATCCGCTCAGACAGACCATGGGTGAAGACGTGTTTGGGAGAGCGTTTGTCCAAACTGCACAGATCTCCTCTAATGTAAACAGTGAGCTCAAGGTAATCATGTGAGGGAAGAAAAATAGGGTGGAGTGGGCAGTTTTGGGATCGGTTGGGTTGATGAGAGCAATTTTGTGAAAAAAAGAAGGCTTGTTATCTGGATAATTAACATGTTTGTCTCTGAAACTACTTTGTCAGTCCCAGACGGGGCTCAGAACAAACACTTCCTCTGGCTCTTTGTTGACAGCACTGGGATTCCACAGCGTACGTTATAGGTGTGAAAGCATGTAAAACACTATCATCTGAACGTAATCATTTGTTTACGTGTTTCTCTTCAAGCAGCATGACGTTGTTTATCAAGCTGCACCATCACCAGGTGGATGGAACCGTTTCATTCTTACGATTGAAGAGACACTCGATGAATATCTTCCAGCTCATGTGTGACTCACCCAAACGGCGCCATCTTTCCTCACTCTGATGACCTGCTCGCTCTGTCTTGAGGATTAACTCAAGCGAGGTTCCCATGGAGCTCTGTAGAGCTGTCATAGGCCAGACTCTTAAATCTCCAGTGAGAGCAGGAGGTTTTGTCTTCCTTTCATGAACACACTGTTTAACGGGCTGATTTACGCTCGCTGTTCTGTTCTGGGTTCTGGACTTTCCAAGACAGGTTTGTTTCTTCCCAAACTTAAAAAAAAAAGGAATAACAGAATGTTGTAACACAAACACCTTGACTCATGGATCTGCATTCTTCTGAGAACCTGGCAGAAAGTTAGGATTATATTAAAAAAAATCAAGACTTTGCCATTGACATCAGGGTTTAATGAGCTGAACTTTGGTTTGCATTCCTTTCAGTGGGCGCCTCTTAAATGGATTGACCAATTGGGGCAATCGTTAAGGCCTAACCCTCCGCCCACTTTTTTGCATTCAGCCTGTCAGAGCCGCGTTTGTCTCTGGAGTATTGCTTCTATGTCTGTGTGTGTGTGTGTGTTTCCCCCCTCCTAATACTGCTGCTCAGCCTCCCGAGCACCAGAACTGGAGTGTGACAAGATCAGCTATGCAGTGCATGAACCCTCTCTCAGCTCGAGCCTGATGCTAAATCCTGACCACACTTTGAAGGTCTGTTGGCGAGTTCTGCTGGTTCTGCTGTTTGACTTGAATGCAAGGAAAGCACAGCGCTCCAGATGCCATTTACTGAAGTGACCGTGAGCGATAAGAGGACGCACCGAGTGACCAGAAAGTTGGCGAGTGGAAGAAACCATTTCCTTTTGTTTGCCTTTTGAAGAACCTTGATTGCTACTCGTTTCCGCCGCGCAAAGAAACTTGAGGGCTTTGTTCAAAGCAGACGTCTTTATGGGAAGGATCTTTGTCTTTTTCTAGAACAGTATTCTGATTTGAATTGTAAGGACTAAAGCGAAAAACGAGAGAAAGCCCCCATCCCAAAAGAAAGAAAGAAAGAAAGAAGGACAAAGTGTAAGGATGGCAAATTCAGGATTTCAGCTCCTGGGCTACTTCTTGGCTCTGGGTGGATGGATCGGGATCATCTCGACCACGATGCTGCCTCAGTGGAAGGTGTCGTCGTACTCAGGAGACGCCATCATCATGGCAGTGGGGCTGTACGAAGGGCTGTGGATGTCCTGTGCATCCCAGAGTACAGGACAGGTGCAGTGCAAGCTGTTCGACTCGCTGCTGTCCCTCGACAGTAAGTACGGTGGCGCTGATGAGAACATCCTCTCACTCTTACTGAGCTTTGCTTTGTTCAGCTTTGGAAGGTTTTCCGTCACTTGTACCTGGTGTAATTTTTACAGTAGGATTACAATTACACACCTATTAAGCCAACAAACCTTTAAAGCCACAATCGATATCATGAATATAAGATACACTGACCGGAGTTCATTCATTGACGTTTTAATATCGTTGTCGTACATTCTGTGAACATTCTGTCAGACTGTATATCACTCAGTGCTTTATTATGCACTCCATTATACATATCTTTATTTATTTATTTAGCATGCTAATAAATTCACTACTAACGGTCACTGTAACAGAAGCGGCTTATTGTCCTGATTTCATCAATGGTGGTTGTTTTGAGAAGAAAAGGCCAGTGTTGAGGCAAACACTACAGATATGTCCAGAATGCAACATGCTCTTCTCCACACAATACACTCACATTGTTTCTTCATGACTCTGCTAATCAGTGTCTATCTAATATATATGCTAAGATATACACTAGGCTTATATTATTATGCATTTTTTTTTAAAAAGGCCCATAATTGTAAACCAAACTCAGAGAATGAGATTCGTTCATGATGACAATGACATCACTGACTGGCTCGCTTTTGGTGTTGCCATCAGTCATCAGTGCTTGGTTTGTGAAATGTTCTTTTACAAGCCTGAATGTTCTTCAGGGAAAAAAACAAACAAAACAAAACACAATGGGTACCAACTTAGGAGACAAAATCACTCGGAAAGTCCAACATTCCACTGGCGTCATCTATCATTTCCTCCATCAATCATAACCTCACAACTTGCACATCTGTCCAAGAGTACCGATGATTCCTGAGCCAACTGTAACTGGCAGTATTTAGTCCCTCTTTTGAGTAAAATGTCATCTGCTCTATTTTTTCTTGGATTTCCATCACCATCATGAATACCAGCCAAACCAAATACAGCACTAAATTTATGAAACCTGCACAGCTCATTGACGCAACTCATCAGTTTTACTTCTTGAGTACTCTAGAAACTATACTAGACACTAATTAGCAAAGTAAACCCAAAGTTAAGAACGGTACATGGCCCATTTCCATGATGTGCATCAATAGGAGCTCAGTGTACAATGTGAGCCCCAGAATACTGTACAACTCATGACATGATGGAACCCACAAAGGGTGATGGGACCGTCTGATTCCACTGTCCCCTCCCTCGCTAGTGCCATTGTTGCTCTAGTCTTAGGTCATCTGGATGGATAGTAACTGCAATGTTCTTGCTTATGTATATACAGACAGTCTTGGCCTCCTACAGCACTGCATTGTTGCCCTCTCTCTCGGGCTTCTGGCATCCTTTCTTGAATAATTGTTATTATGCATGGAGTCATCTGACCTCCGGACAACCGGCACTGTATGGGACTAGGAACACACACACACACACACACACACACACACACACACACACACATGAAGCCATACCGAACAGCTTTATAAAGAAACACTGGACTGCGAATAGAATATTTTGTTATAATTTTCAAATTTATCCTTTATTTATTTCTTTTTTTATTTGGTTTTATTTATTTACTAAGACTTATGTCATGTCTTAGCACTGAGCTACCACCATGAAGAGCATGTTCATTTGTGATCTCTTTAATGTTTTATTCAGAATACGCCCAGTGACCTGCGGGGTCCAAGCATCCTTCACAAACCAGCACAAAGGATGCTTGGACCCCGCAGATTGCTGGGTCTTAATTGGGCTTAGTGTTTGTATTTCTACTTTGGGGCAGTAACGGCTCAGTGGACTAAGGCTCTGGGTTACTGATCAAAGGGTTGGTGGCTTTAGCCCCAGTGTCTCCATGGTGCCACTGTTGGGCCCTTGGGCAAGGCTCTTAACCCTATCAGCTTTTTTTAACCACACTGATCAAAAAAGATGTAAGAAGAAGTTTCAATATTTCTACTTTAAAACAGTTCATATCACATCACAAATCAGGGTCTACACTTGTTACTGTAATTCCTCGGAAATGATCCAACAATTATTACATTACATTACATTAATGGCATTTAGCAGACGCTCTTATCCAGACCGACATACAACATACCAAGAGCAGCCTGGGGAGCAGTTGAAGGTTCGGTGCCTTGCTCAAGGGCACTTCAGCCATTCCTGCTGGTCCAGGGAATCAAACAGGCAACTTTTTGGTCCTAAAGCTGATTCTCTAACCATTAGGCCATGGCTTTCCCATGGGAATCCTGCATTAGCTTCTGATTTGCTAAATCAGAAAACAGATAAATAACCAAACAGGAAGTGGAAGCATTTGGTGGATTGTCTGTTCCAAACCTCTACATCTGGCTTCTCAATATTACATCATTAGAACATTTAGTAGGTATTCGACAAGTCAAAGTTAGAACACTGACGGTAATTTTCCAGAAATACTAGTAACGATCTTCTATAGTAACAGTTTCCTGTAGAATGTTATGAGAGAACGTTAATAAAATGTTAGCACCACAACGTTTATAGATGTAAAGATGTTTTTAGAGTACCAGGAAACTTTCTCGGAAGTAAAAGTGCTCAGTGATAATTCGATCATTCTCAGCTGGTGTAATGACGTCTGAAACACCAATCAGCTGTAAACTAATCACCGAGTTCACTTACCTGCTGGTTTACATTTAATAACCGCGACAAAATGCCATAAACCCTCACCAAGATCTGAAAAGTTAAATCTTATACATCTTACATACGTTATTTTTGTCCTAATCGAACGGCTAGACTAATTCATATTCGTAAGTTCTGGATTGCTTTCTTTATAATATTCATTCAATTGGTGTATAATTGATTTGAAGTTGTGACTCATGAACAGTAATACGATTTACACAAAGTTCAGAATGTAAATGTATGTAAATGTGCACAAACTCAGGAGCGAATCATAGGACAGAAAGGTTTTTTTCCTCCCAACTAACTGCATTTTCGCTCTGATGTTACTTGTATAAATGTCCTGCGAATAAATTAGTTTGCATGCAGCTTGATAAATTTGTAACAAACAAAAAGATTCTTCGCACAGATTTCAGCGAAGCATTAAATAATACATGAATACATGACGCCATTTCAAGATACAAAACCTACATGAGTCCGTGTTTGGAATTCTGATATAAACATCTCTGACTTAAAAAAAAAGTCTTATTTTCCAAGAAATGTGTAGCCATATGCATCAGATATGACGTACAGAAGTAGCCCACGAGCCACTGAACAATAGACAAAAGCCTAAAACACACACGCAGCTTCTTGAAGTATGCACTCTGACAAAGTGCACTCTTGCTGGCCTTTTCTTTGTTTGTGCCAGGCACTGCCAAGCTTGGCACCGGGTACGGGATGGTGGGAGGCAACCTCCGCCCCTCTGCTCAGCTCGACTCTAACTGCTTCCATTCAAACGGGAGCTCGGGGATCAAAGCGACACCCTGCTGGGTCAAACCACCCTGTTTCCACACAAATCACCATGAGGGATGAAAGCAGGCAAAATAAAAATCACTTTCTCTTCTCTCGCTCAAACCTGGCTTCAAAGTGAATCTGAGTGTAAATCAGACTTCAAAAAAGTTACACCATGTCTTTCTTTCTTTTCCTGTCTCTCTCTCATTGAAACATGCTTTATTACTTCATTTCATGTCTTTAATTCTTTCATCGTGCTCCCGTTTTACTGACTCAAGGTCAACGAGGAAAGCTGGAGATCCTACGAGACTCCATAGGATGATCCTAAGGTGTGCAGAAGCCATTGTTATAAGCTGGACTTGCATGTTATAAGCATGAGTCTCATGCACAAGAAGCAACAGACGAGTAAACAATTCTCCTTTGTGCAAAAAAAACCACCACGCTAATCCCGCCGGCAGTGCGAAACATGTAATAAAGGCCCTCCTACGGCGTTCTGTATGCGCTGGAAAGCCGTGTGGGTTTTGTGTGGAATTTCACGGAGGCATCCAGTCAGACATAACACGAGCATGAAGCAGAACAACCTTGAGAGATGTCCAGAGGTTAAAGCCGGATTTGTACCCATTTAAACCATCCATTGGCTTCGAATCGTATAACTGCCAGTTTTATATACACTTCAAGTTTAAACCACTTATTTATTTCAATTCTACACAACAATATCATGAAGATTTTCAATGGCTAGCCACTTCATGAGGACAAAAGTAATGGCGCCCTGTGGAAGGAGGAAGCATTATTGTGGAACCACTGCAATGGCTGAGCTGCATTATTGGAAAATTTGGCACATAGCACATTTAAGAGGTGCTCTTTCATGACTTGGTCGGCATTTTAATCTCTCTGTGAACTTTTATGGAGTCGTGCAGGCCAGAGTAAATGTAAAGCAACTCTGCCGTGAACAAGAATAGTAATTTATGTGTGATTGGGATTGAGCAAGTGATGCAGTCGAATATTGAAAAGAAAATCAGAGTTTTGGAAATGTGGTGGTAATTTTTAGTTATTTTGAACTATGAAAACATGTACACACATCTTTACTAAAAATGTATAGGGTCGCAGGCAAGCTGGAGCCTATCCAAGTTGACTATGGGCAAGAGGCGGGGTACACCCTGGGCAAGTCGCCAGGTTTTAATCAGTTTTTGAGCTATTACTTCCTGTCCATCCACAGATGGGGTGGAGTCATCACGAAAGAGACCAAACCCATGACAATAGAAATGTCTCATTATAGGATTTACCCTCAAGAGAATAACAGCGCCATTGGATTTTTCTTTAAAAAAAAAGTAGAGGTTTTAGTAAGAGCTTTGCAATTTGGTTTCATATCAGAGAGATCAGGAGTGCAAAGCGGTCTTCATATTATCTTTATTTACTGGAGTAATGCTCAAAAGTAATAATACAGTTTATTCTATCCACATTCACTGGATATGAGCAATTGTGCGCTCTGATTGGCTACTCTACTACTAGGATATCAGCTCATGTGCCATGAGTAGAGAAAAACAAAATGGTGGCGCGTATTGCTGAACCAACCGAGGATGAAATAAACATACTTGAAAACAAAAAAAGTGCAACAAAATATGTAATAAAAGTATTTGATTGTAAGAATGTAACTTTTTTAAATGTATTTTTCAAGAATTATTATTATTATTATTATTATTATTTTTGCATTTTTCACAAATTGCTCCTGTCATTTTGCCAGTTTGTTTACATTTTAAGCGGAAACAATTTTGTTGGACTTTTTGTATAAAGTTTTTCTTGATCAAATTTGCAAAAAATAAAAATAAAAATACTACGTTTTTCAAAAGCAAGTGAATGTGGATAGAATAAAACAGTTATTCCACTCAATCTCGTCATACACAGCTCGGTGCTACGCATCTCATTGGCTATCGGCTCATGTACGACTCGATTTCATGGAATAACTGTTAATTGTACTGCATGAAACCATAGTTTTAAAATCTTTACCATTAAAAAAAAGTCAAACCTAAAAGCTTCTAAGAATACTCGTCTGATCCAGTCTCACCTTCGGTTTGTTTTTCACTTTATATAAATGTATATGAGGACTTAGCAGAGCTTCAACTAGCCATCTAAGCCCCGCCCTTTTAAGCCTGTCCAGTCATTTCCCCGCCCTTTAAGACTTTACAGTATTGATATGTATTGACAGATATATTTTATTAATATGTGCTTATCCGTGTCCTGATCCCCTTATACACAGCATCCATTCTCTTTCTTTCTATTTTTCATTATGAACGTTGTGAATCTTCAGCAATTCTACTTTTTCACATTTTTAAAAAATTAATAATTTCATGAACGTTTTAATTCTTTTCGTGCTTTTTTTGTTCCAGTCCACATTCAGACGTGCCGAGCTCTGATGGTCATATCTGTACTGATGGGCTTCATGGGCATTATAGTGAGTGTAGTGGGCATGAAGTGCACCAGGGTGGGCGACAACAATCCTGCCACCAAGGGCAAGATCGCTATGGCGGGAGGAGGCCTCTTCCTACTCGCAGGTATACACCCACACACAGCCTTATAAAGAAAGCACTGCTAACTCATTATTTGAAGGGTACACACCGAGAGCCATTATAGCACATTTATAATCTTTTATGAATGATAGATGCAGTTACAATAAGGTATACATAATGCTTCATAACAGCATTATAAATACACCGCTATCCTGCACTACGATATAAATACATCGAGAACATTAAAATCATTTATACAGCTGACATATGGGCTTCATAAATAAATGACCTGTATTACAGTGATTGGAGACTCATCTCACAGGTTTTGACATGACATCTTGAAAAAAAAGATTAATTCAGTGCTTACGAATGTGTTACGAAGGTCCACTGTAAGTCCACTGTAAGTGTTATCGAAAAACTGAACGATGCCATTATCAGGATAGGTGTGATTTTTTTGAGCAAGACAGCTTCTGAGGAATAACACAAATAAATATTAATAAAGTCCTGACATCTGTCTGAAAGTGTGAGTGAATATCCCATCCCACTGATAAACAGGAAATTGGGAGTTGAGCGGAATTTCTAAATATCAAACCCTCTCTGATTTCTATCTTTTGGTTAGGTTTGTGTACGCTGTTGTCGGTCTCCTGGTACGCAGCGCAAGTCTCCGTTCACTTTTTCGATCCAAACACACCAGTAAACGCCAAGTAAGGAATTAAAATTCATTTATTTTCTGTCTTCTATCTTTATCTATCTTTATTTTCTATCTTCTATCTGGGGGAAGCCATGGCCTAATGGTTAGAGAAGCAGCTTTGGGACCCAAAAGGTCGCTGGTTCGATTCCCTGGACCAGCAGGAATGGCTGAAGTGCCCTTGAGCAAGGCACCTAACCCCCAACTGCTCCCCAGACTGCACTGGGTATGTTGTACGTCGCTCTGGATTATTAGAGCGTCTGCTATAATGTAATGAACATTTCATTAGGAGTCAGGTTGAACCAGCCGGTAACATGTGATGAGTTGCACCTTTGTCTAATTACTGGCTGTCTTTCAAGGATAGTGCATGCTAGATCACTGACCCATTCTGAAGCCTGGCTCCTGGTTCCTCATTGTCTGTTACACTGGTACCGAAACCTGAGAACGAGGAACTGGGACCCAGGCTTCAGAATAGGTGTGAACCTGCTGGTTCAACCTAAGTCCTTGCCGTTCACAGCCGATGCTTGACCACAGCCTCACAGCCACAGAATATAACCAAAACCCCTTTTTTATTTGTTTCAGGTTTGAGTTTGGCTCCGCCCTGTTTATAGGATGGGCGGCGGCCTGCTTGGCAATCCTGGGCGGCTCCTTCCTCTGCTGCTCCTGCGCTAAGGAGGCCCGAGGCGGGCAGCAATACTACCGGCAATCACAGCCCTCTTCTGCCAGGGAGTACGTCTAAAAAAACCACAACTACAACCACATTAAAGCATGAACAATAGTGTAAAGATGTAAAGAGCGGCGGGCGGAAGAGACAGAGCTCCTCCCCTTTATCATGATTACACCTCTGTATCTGGAATAGTTGATTCCACTTTTTTAAAGATTGCGCTTTAGATACACACATTCTGCTTTCACACAATACATTCACTATGTGTACATAAGCTGCTCTGGCTGCACTTTTTTTAATATGGAAAAAAATAAACATTTTTGGGGGAGAGATCGATTATGATGGACGTTTCTTGGAAAAAAAAGTGGCAGCGCTCACTTTTGGATTGAAAAAAGTAATTGGAAATAATCTGGAGGTTTGTCAAACAAATCCCAAAGGTGATTAAAAAAAAAAAAAATTGTTCCAATTGTCCATATTTGCACTGATGGTTGAGTTGAGTTTCATCCTCACGTAGAACAGTGGTGTAATCTGCGATCAGGGTTTACTCACTGTCAAAGACCTGTGATTAGGTGAAGAACAAGTCTAAGAGAGATATAACGAGAACTTTGGGCGTGTCAGGAGAGAAGGACAGTGTTTACAGTGTTTTTGGATTTCGTGCCTGGCCTCGGGCTGTGTGGTTGGAGCTCTGTTTGCCAGCTCGGCATTTCCTCAAACCATCACGACTAAAACTCACACTCCACTCAGGAGACCAGATGTTATGAGCATTTCACTCTCTCCTCATAAAGACGTTAATATACTTTCAATGAATTAGAATTGGACTATATATAAGATGATCGGTTTTTCTGACGTAAAAAAATGAGACCATGATAAATAATTTCAAAACACACCTTTAATGTGACCTATAACCTCATTCTCATTCTCATTATCTGTAGCCGCTTTATCCTGTTCTACAGGGTCGCAGGCAAGCTGGAGCCTATCCCAGCTGACT
>JANZLB010000019.1:3782229-3793088 GCA_026167865.1 Notarius quadriscutis
CCCGCCTTTCGCCCGTAGTCAGCTGGGATAGGATCCAGCTTGCCTGCGACCCTGTAGAACAGGATAAAGCAGCTAGAAATAACGAGAATGAGAGACAAAGGCAACATATCAAATGTTGAAACAGAGAAATCATATTGATTTTTAAAAAATATCTGATTATTCCCTGTTTTTTTGTCTCAGGCACTGAGAGACAGATTCCTTCCTCCTTTTTCCACACAGATCAATTAGCCAAGCCTGGAGAGGTGACAACAATTCAGTCAGACAATTAACAGCTGTTTAATGCTCATTAACCCCAATGAATGTGTGATTGCACAATATTTTCCAAAACAAAGTGTCAGCATCTGCGCTATATTTTTGAGTCTTTTCAGTGATTTCATGTCATCTGGTAATATGATTGTATAGTCATATTTACAAGCAATATTTTTCAGATCTAGCCCAAAACAGATTGAACAGAACTTATTTAATTTAGAATGAGAAAGAGAGATGAGAGCAGATCCAATTTCGGTCATGACTAAAAGATTCACTTATGCAAAAACTAACTGCTGAGCAAAAGAGGAGAGAATCTCAGTCATGACCGAAAGAATGAGAGAGGAGTAGGTTTTGGTCTTGACTGAAAGATGCGTTGACTCAAAAACTAATAAGAGATAGGAGAGAATCTCAGTCATGACCAAAAGAATGACAGAGGACTGGATTTTGGTCATGAATGAAAGATCTGTTGAATCATAAACTAAAGAGTGAGAGGAGAGAATCTCAGTCATGACTGAAAGAATGACAGAGGATTGGATTTTGGTCATGACTGAAAGCTCTGTTGACTCAAAAAGTAACGAGAGAAAGGAGACAATCTCAGTCATGACTGAAAGAATGACAGAGGAATGGATGTTGGTCATGAATGAAATACCTGTTGAGTCAAAAGCTAAGGAGAGAGGAGAGAATCTCAGTCATGACTGAAAGAATGACAGAGGAGTGGATTTTAGTCATGACAGAAAGATCTGTTGAGTCAAAAACTAATGGGAGAGAAGAGAGAATCTCAGTCATGACCGAAAGAATGACAGAGGATTGGGTTTTGGTCATGACTGAAAGACCTGTTGAATCATGAACTAAAGAGTGAGAGGAGAGAATCTCAGTCATGACCGAAATAATGTTAGAGGAATGGATTTTGGTCATGACTGAAAGATCTGTTGACTCAAAAACTAAGGAGAGAGGAGAGAATCTCAGTCATGGCTGAAAGAATGACAGAGAATTGGATTTTGGTCATGACTGATAGATCTGTTGAATCATAAACTAATGATTGAGAGGAGAGAATATCAGTCATGACGGAAAGAATGACAGGCAAATTAATTTTGGTCATGACTGAAAGATTAGGTGATTTAAAAACTACAGAAGCACCTTTTAAACAGAAACCCCAACAACACTGAACCAAGCAAAGCTGGTATAAAGCTTCCTGAGTATTTGTTCTTAGATAGATTAACATCACTCTAGAACCAGAAGCATGACGTGTAACATAACGGCGCGTCAATGTCTAGTTTCACATGTGTGTAACATATGATTTGGAAATACGAATAACCCGAGAATACTGCCACTGCTTTCAAAACAATAATGAACTGAGCGTTGAAGTGCTTTCGCTACCTGTACACATTTATACCACTGTTAACAGCGAACTAATTCTTCAGAGATTTTTTACATCCCCAGGTGGCGGTTTGCACAAATAATACATCAGCAAAATGCCACACTTGTTCTCCACCATACCAGCTCTCACTTTTACATAGTCGGCTCTGTGACTACTGTACCTTCGCTGCTGGAACAGCAATGCCCCCACCTCACCCACCCACCCATTCAGCGCTCGTACGCCTTATACAGAATGGCGAGGTGGAATAAAGGCACAACATTCCCTCCTTGAACAGATTGTGTAAAAGGAGCTGGAGAAGACAGAATCCTGGAAATGACAAAAGATTCATTGGCTCAGAAACTAACCTGTTGAATGAGAGAGGATTGAATCTCAGCCAGAAAAGATTGGATTTTTAAGAATTTCAGTCATGACCGAAACTGGGAGAGAGAGTGTTCAAAGTGATGCTCGTTCAACCGTTTAACAATTATCTCTGTAACGCGAAGCTTTTGGGATAAAAACGTCAGTCTCTTTGTTGAGAGAACAAAATTCTTATGGTGAATTAAAAAATGTGCAGCGATGTTTATTTATTTACCGATCAATTAATTGGAGGAGACTCCAGCGTCAGCACTTTAGCAGTCACATGCAAAGCTGTAAATTCAAGTTTTTCAAAGTCTTCAGGACAGAGGACTTTGTGCTTTCCAGGTGACAAGCTGATTTTTTAAAATTAATTAATTATTAATGTTATTAATTAATTGCTTAATTAATCACTCAATCAATTAATTAATTCATTCATTCGTTCATTAATAACATTGATTGATTACAATGTTTATACAGGAGGCTCTCATCACCGTGGTGTTTTTCAGAGAGGCCCTGCACATATATAATCATATCTATCTAATAAACAAATAATATGAATAAGAATTATACAAATAAAAACTAAGAGCAAAATATCTCTAAAATATAAAATATAATAACTCGAGGAGAGAGATTTGCTTTGTGGACATTCCACAATATTAACTTTAAATGAATAAAAAATGTATTATAACCTATAGTTAATTAAAAATGCTAATTGTTGGCAAACTGCTGTGATAGAAGAGGAATAAAACACTTTGAGACGTACGCCAGTGCAGTAACAGTAACTCCACGTATTTCATATTTTATTTTTTTTAATCGCTCTCGCTAGAACATGGTGAAGGTTATTGAAAATGATAAAACTGATTCTACCTTGTTTATGCATAAAAATGTTATTACAACTCATTAAATAGTCCTGTGTTTAGTCCATGTATTTGAGCAGTTAGGTCCAAAAAATAAAAAATAAAATAGTGCCCAATAAATGGAGATAAATGTACTCAGTTGCTTTGGGTCCAATGGGGCAAAGTCTAACTGTGTATTTTCTCCACTTCACAACATTTTCCTTTCCTAATAGTGATATTGGCAGGGGCGTCTCTAATAGGTGCAGTCAGGTCCCTTTTTTCATGCAGCAAGTCTCTTTAAAGACATGACGTGTTGCTATGCAGCCTATTAGCACTGGCGGGAGACATTTAATAACATAATTAAAATGGGACGCCCATGGGGGAGCGTTCAGGTAGATTAAACTTCTTCATTAGCATCAGACTGGACCTGCTGCC
Source organism: Notarius quadriscutis (assembly GCA_026167865.1). Classification (NCBI taxonomy): domain Eukaryota; kingdom Metazoa; phylum Chordata; class Actinopteri; order Siluriformes; family Ariidae; genus Notarius; species Notarius quadriscutis. Next base: position 3,785,464 of record JANZLB010000019.1, read on the forward strand.
AAAACACCAGAGAGAGAGATAGAGAGAGAGAGAGAGTAATCTGAGACTGCGATCATCCCTGCTGAAAAAAAAATCCCAGATTTTACAGCTTGTGTGAAATCTTTGAGCCTTTCGAAATACTCACTTTTACCTAAACATGAGTGTATTAGAATGAAAAGAAAAAAAAAATCAGTGCCAGGATAAAACCTTAGTTTCAACATTTGTCGGAGATGTAAAAAATATATTATTATTATTATTATTATTATTATTATTATAAGATGTGTCATGACAAGAATATTCTGAACAAGTGTCAGAAGATGACATAAGAACCTTATAACAAGATGTGTCAGAAGATGACATAAGAATGTTGTCAGGAGTCTTAAATTGACATAAGAACCTTATGCACAAGTGTCAGAAGATGACATAAGAATATTGTCGGCAAAAGTTATAAACTGGCATGAGAACCTCATCAACAATTGTCATAAAATAACATAAGAAGCTTATATCAGTGTCATAAGATGACAAGAACCTTATATCAACAAGAGTATGAAGATGACATAAGAACCTTATTACAAGATATGTCATAAGTTGACATAATAATGTTCTGAACAAGTGTTGAAGATGACATAAAAGCCTTAAAACAAGTGTCAGAAGATGACATAAGAACCTTCCATCAAGATGTGTCAGAAGATGACATAAGAGCCTCATGTCAACAAGTGTCATGAGATCACTTAAGAACATGTCAACAAATGTCAGACAATGACCGAAGAATATTGTCGACAAGAGTTATAAACTGGCATGAGAACCTCATCGACAAGTGCCATAAAATAGCATAAGAACCTTATATCAATGTTATAAGATGACAAGAACCTTATATCAACAAGAGTATGAAGATGACATAAGAAACTTATTACAAGATGTGTCATAAGTTGACATAATAATGTTCTGAACAAGTGTTGAAGATGACATAAGAGCCTTATATCAACAAGTGTCAGAAGATGAAATAAGAATGTTGTCAGAAGTCTTAAATTGACATAAGAACCTTATGCACAAGTGTCATGAGATCACATAAGAACATAATGTCAACAAATGTCAGAAGTTGACATAAGAATGCTGTCGACAAGAGTTATAAACTGGCATAAGAACCTCAACAAGTGTCATAAAATAACATAATAACCTTATATCAGTGTCATAAGATGACAAAAACCTTATATCAACTATAGTATGAAGATGACATAAGAACCTACTGTGAACAAGTTTCAGAAGATGACATAAACTGACATAAGAACCTTATGTCAACAAGTGTCTTAAAATGGACATATTAACCTTATTTTAACATGTGGCATAAAACAACATAAAAAACTAATGTCCACAAGTGTCATAAGATGACGGAGGAACATTTTGACACGTGTCATAAGATGACATAAGAACCTTGTGAACATGTGGCAGAAAATGATGTAAGAAATGTATTTTAAGTGTTGAAAGTTGATCTATTTTAACATCTGGTATAAGATAAGAAAAGAACATTACATCAAAATGTGTCAACAAATGCTATAAGATGACACAGGAAGTATCACGAGATGACATAAGGATCCTTTTTTTCGTCGATTTAGTTTATAGTGTAAAGATGTTGTTGCTACAACCATGAGCCACAACTTTTCAGCTTAATCATATCTCCAGTCAATTCTTCACTTCTTTGCCAGGTCCTAATGGTCATCAGAAGGTTGACATAACAGTCTGAAATGACTTTTTATTGCATCTACGCCGCCCATGTGCACTAACCCGAGAACGCTCACTGTCAGTTGAAGAGCTGAGCAGCTTCCCTTCCTACAGTTAACGACTCCTCAAGGTCGCACTCGATTTAGGCAGGTTCAGCTCCATCTATCAAGCAGTTAGAACGAGACGCCACATTTCTTTCACAAATTGATCGGCAATTCCCCTCCTTCACTTGTGCTTCTGTCACTAACAAAGTTAAAGAGCACAGGTTTTAGGACAAGTTGCTGGGAGTAGGAGAATAGGTAACTTATAAAAATGTTATTGTCTCTCATATTACATGGCATTTACACCCATGGATTTCTTCATTAGTTATTAAGTAGATACGCAATATGGGTGTCATAAACATGCCATACAATGTTACATGTCGGTGATACAGTATATGTTTGGGTTTTTTTTACATAACAAAATACAACAAATAATTTATTCAAATTAAATTCGGGTTTATGTAAATTTTCACAAATGTTTAGAGACAAAAAGGCCTTGTGTGAAAGCAGCCTAAGTATACTAACCCTCAAGATGAGTAATGAACACAAGTCAGTCTGGAAAATCTCATAACACAACTTAAGAACCTTATGTCAACAAGTGTCATAAGACCTAAGAAGCTTATGTCAATGAATGCATACATAATTTTAATACATACTGTAGCATAAGATGACCCAAGAGCCATATGCCAAAAGTGTTATAAGATGACTTAAGAATCTTAAGTCAATAGCTGTCATGTCATAAGAACCAAATGTCAACAGGTGTCAGAAATTATTTAAGAACCGTAATGTAGCAAGTGCCAGAAAATGACATAAGAACTATACACTAAATCAAAAAGTGTCATAAGATGACGTAAGAATGTTCTAAACAAAGGTCATAATATGGGATGTGAATCTTATAATCTTATCAATGGTCATAAGATGGCATAAGAACCTAATATCCACAAGTGTCATAAGATGACATAAGAATGTTATGCCAATATGTGTCATAAGATGACAAAACCTTCTGCCCACAAATCACATAAGATGGCATAAGAACTTTGTCATAACATGGTATAAGATGACATAAGAACGTTATGCCAGCAAGTGTCATAAGATGACATAAGAACATTACACCAAGTGTCATTAGATGACATAAAAACCTTATGCTCACAAACCACATGAGATGGCATAAGAACTTTGTCATAAAGCGACATAAGTTGACATAAGAACATTATGCCAACAACTGTCATAAGATGACATAAAAACCTTATGCCTATAAGTCACGAGATGGTGTAAGAACTTTGTCATAAAGCAGCATAAGATGACATAAGAACATTACACCACCAAGTGTCATGACATAAGAACATTATGCCAACAAGTGTCATAAAGTGGCATAAAACCTTATGCCCACAAACCACATGAGATGGCATAAGAACTTTGTCATAAAGTGGCATAAGATGACAAAAGAGTATTATGCCAACAAATGTCATCAGATGATATAAGAACCTTATGCCCACAAAGCATATGAGATGGCATAAGAACCTTATGTCATAAAGCAGCATAAGATGACATAAGAATGTTCTAAACAAAGGTCATAATATGGGAATCTTATGTCAACAACAGTCATAAGATAGCATAAGGACCTAATATCCACAAGTGTCATAAGCTGACATAAGAACATTATGCCAACAAGTGTCGTAAGATGACAAAACTTTCTGCCCACAAATCACATGAGATGGCATAAGAACTTTGTCATAACGTGGCATAAGATGACATAAGAATCTTCTAAACAAAGGTCATAATACAGGACGTGAACCTTACATCAATAATGGTCATTAGATAGCAAAGGAACCTAATATCCACAAGTGTCATAAGATGGCATAGGAACATTTTGACAAGTGTCACAAGATGACATAAGAACCGTGTAAACAAGTGGCAAAAAAACAATGAAAGAACTGTAGTTCAAGTGTCATAAGATGACTTCTCAACAAATGGCATAAGAACCTTATCTCATCGTTATGTCAGCAAGTTGTCAGCTTAATATGCATTATAATAAAGTTCTATCTCAGATTCATTCTTAACACAGATTGAAACGTATCATAAAAAGGTCATGAAGTGTCATTAAGATGACATTATCATTTTATTATCTCTACTTACAGCAAATTGTCCTTTGCTTTGATTTGACACGACAAAATTCGAAGTTATATCTGACTCAGGTGTTACGTCAATGCGACACTGACATTGTTGTATCAGCGAAGCACGTCATGAAGAGCTTATGCAGGTGTTATGTAGGCCTATGTGCACCAACTTGAGTTAAATGTAACCCAAAAGAAACCTTGCTGTCCACACAGTGTCTCCATGCCACTGATTTCTATTCCTAATCAAAGGCTTTGTTATTTAATGATTATGGAAAGGTCATGGCTGCATTTGCTTTTATTTTTCCTTCAGATTTCAGCTCGCGTTTTAAACAGATTGGCATTTCAGGACTGTTGTGAATCTGATTATTTATAAACAAATTGGGTTTTTTCCCCCCCTTTTCATTTCTTTCTCGACCCCTACCCACTTCACCGCACACACTCCTTTAGATTCCATCCCAATGGGGATGCATGTGTTTGTGTGTGTGTGGGGGCGGGTGGGTGGGTTGCTGTATGGTATCAGCATTGCTATAATGAGCAGAGACGTTCAGGATCCAGATGGTGCCGGTCATGATCAGTATCACTGCAGTGTGGCCTGCAGCCTGAAGACAGATTGGCTGCTTGCAAATGTCACTAACCTCTAATAATGTCACGGCTGAAAGACGCCTCGTTTTACTGACGGTTCGCTCATACACACGGCTCACACACACACACACACACACACAGAGGTTTCTGCGAGAAGACATTTCTTTCGCATTTATAGAAGTCGTCTCCAGTGTCAGAGGTAAAGCTGTGACTTATTGCAAGTCTGTAAGTCTTTGTAACATGACAAGACAAGCCGTGTTTCTCGCTGCGGTAACGTAAATGAACAACACACACCAAGTGTCTTATTTCGTACTTACTTATATTAAACCAAATCATTCAAGGTTTTATGCTTTTGCGCTAAATTGCTCTAAATATTTATGTATTTACGCTAATCAGCGTGTCACAGAACTGAAAGCTGCGACACTCCTACCAGCGAGACTCCGACATGACACGTCAACGTGTGCTTTTGACAATACAAACCCTACCGAGTTGGAGTCATAACCGTAACCCTTCTGGAAGGAAATCCGTACCCACTTCCAGGACATGCGTACAGAAGCCCGGTGATGAAGTGGTCCATTTCCAGCTATGATTTCTCTGACAGAATCATTCATCACTTTGACCGATCCTTCCAGCTTGTTAGCAGCTGTTATTCGGTCCCTGATGAGATGTCGGGATTTTGAAGGGTGTTTAGTTGCGTGTAAATGCATATTGATGTGGAAGACAAAATAGAAATTCTGGTCTTATTTACAAAGGGCAACACATGCTAATTTCATTTTAGATAATTCTGAATTATTATCATTTTATATCAATTATATTGTCAGGGATTCCGCCTCTCGATTGCACTTACCTTTCATTCGTGTCAGATGCTTTCAATTTGGTTTCGGGCCTTTCATTGTCCTGTCCTGTCATCAGTGTCTCATGGTTGATTATGCTGTAATAAGTTGTGCACTCGGAACTCGGAAAAGCCCAGTTGGACAATGGAACGTCAATCAGCTCAGAAATCCTGGTGAGGAACTTGTACAAAATCCATCGATCCTAAGTTTTACTTGATGCCACATCAATTTTTAAACTTGATTAAACTTTCTTTTACTTAGAAATAGCTTTTGTTTTGTTTTTTTTGTGAAAACTTGTTCTGTTTTTTATCTAAGCTTTGCATAATCTAAACTATTTACTCTAAATTTGGGATTTGTGAAGTCATGCTGGTGATTTCAGCCTAACTGTACTAAAAAAAAAAAAATTGGGACAGAGATCATTTTTATGAGCGAAGATTTATGAAATAGCTGGCATTCATTATTTGTAATTTCTCTGAACTAATTATGATTTATAAATGAGACCGTCGATGACGGCGTAGTTCATTCCAGCCCGGTCTAGTCCAGAAAGAACGATCTAAAGTGGGCCACCACAATAAATGTTGTAAGCTATATACACTATATACAAGCTATATATAGAAGCGATATCCATCGTAGGAATACCAACCTATTTACCAGAAAGAATCCAAAATGGTGAGGAATTGACTGAGAAGAAATGATTTTTGTTGAACTGCAAGACATTAAGGCTTAATTAGTCCATAACTTATTAATAATTGTAATGAAGCAAATCTGGGTAGAAGTTCTATCCACCCGAGGTTCCCCTACCTTCATGCCAGAAAGAATCAAAATCAGTGAAGAATAAAGGGAGAAGAAGCGATTTGTGTGGAAACTGCTTGTTAGGGATTGATTAATTACTCCATATATTTATTATTAATTGTAATTATGCAAATTTGGGTGGAAGCTATCTATATGCACCCCAGGCAGACTGACCGTCCTGCCAAAAAGAATAAAAATCAGTGAAGAATTGAGACAGAAGAAACGATTTTCATGAAATATGGATGACACCAGATAGACGACGGACAACACGTGATGGCATAAACTCATCACCTGTTGGCCGGATGAGCTAATAATTCAAGCAGCTAATCTTTATACTGTATGTTTATCAAACAATACAGATATGACCTTGCTCTGGGCAGCCATAGTTTTCCAAGCAAAATCTTTGGAACATGGACCTCAGGAAAATCGGATTGGAGTTCTGATGTCACTGGATTGCAGGATTTTGGCGTGTGCCCGTATCACATTCATTGTTGTTTTGTTGTTGTTGTTGCAGAAAAGCACTAGCAGGGCTCTGGGGAGCACTTCATCCCAGCGCTTCATCGGTTTTATTTCCATGACAGGAATATTTTAAATCATGTCAAAACTCTAACCGTTGTATGATTGGATGTCTGAAAATGAGTGACAGTGATGATACCAGCTCCTTTCTGAAAAAAAAAAAAAAAGCTCAGAGAATTTCAACTCAAAGTGTTTGGAGTGGCCGCACAAAAATGGCGGAGAGCTGTGGAAATAGAAGCTTGGGTGCAGTGCTTTTTCTCCAGGCATACACTCTCTGTGCATGAGGAACAGCTGAAAAATGTTGCTGGCGCTCAGGAAAAATAAAAAAACACGATGTGCACACGCATCATTAGTTTACTTATGTATGCCCTGTTGCTTCTGTGCCTTGGTGCAAAATTTTATTATTTTTATTCCTTTTTTTTCCTTAATCCTATTTAGTCTAAGCTTTGTTTTTGGAGTTCTCTTTTTTTCTGGTTCCGATGCTCACCTGTTTTAGTTTGTGGGTTGTCTTGTGTCAAGGTTTCAAACAAGCCTGCGTTTTGAACAAGACTCTGACTATGATTTCTGGATGATGCAAAATATAACACATTTGTACCAGACCTCCCAAGTGACCTGCATCTGGTGGGTCAGACCTGCAAAATGAAATCCAAACCAGCTGATCTGCCAAGACATGAAAAAAACCTGCATCAGAAAAATCTTAAGAGTAATGTCAAAGATCTGTCAGGATTTATAGCCGAGCTCCCCACGCATGAAGCGATGTGCCATATTTAACAGAATATGGTAATGCATCGACTTTATATTTGATGGCTTTTGCGACCATATGGTACCCAGTCATAAGTGCAAGTCAGTGTATCTCATAAGCACTTGACCACCGGACAATGAAACTTTTTATCTTTATTTATATAAGATAGATGCATTTTTATCCAGCACTTATTTATCCATCCATCCATTATCTGCAGCCGCTTATCCTATACAGGGTCACAGGCAAGCTGGAGCCTATCCCAGCTGACTATGGGCGAAAGGCGGGGTACACCCTGGACAAGTCG
>JANZLB010000019.1:4020121-4033626 GCA_026167865.1 Notarius quadriscutis
GCTGGGATAGGCTCCAGCTTGCCTGCGACCCTGTAGAACAGGATAAAGCGGCTACAGATAATGAGATGAGATGCGTATATCAAGGTAGATGGATTTCTGTCAGGGCTCACGCATGTAAAGTTTTAAACCAACATATGAAATGTTTGATGTATCAATACGAGTTCTTTATGCAGTATGCGCTCCGATACTATCGCACACCACTACGTTTAATGTAGAGATGAGATGGACGATCATTAGAATCTGATCACTCGTATGCTCTTTTATTGTGAAACAAGTTAGTTTGGATTAACTTGTGTTATAGCAGCTATAAATAATCATCAAATTTTCTTTTGAAGATAAAAGCACAGCTCGACATGTTTTTGCCCCAGGTTCAGCCCTCGTCTGAATCCAGCTCCTCGGACTTGTCGCTGAACCGGAGTCTGAGCGGCAAAACGTCGAAGAAGCCCCGAGGGCTGGAGCTCATGCCCACGCTGTTGGTGAGCAGCTCGGATTCGAGTCCCCTCAACCTGTCCAGCCCGTCGCTCCCGACAGCCTCGCTGACACCGGCGTTCCTGCAGGTCAGTGTCGTCCCGTCTACGTCTGGTGGTATTTTCACTGAGGACTGTACTGACACCTAGTGGCTATAATGTAGTGTCGCCTGAAGATCACAGTCTTTCAGAGTTTTCTACAAATTCTCGTGCTACTTAGACTCTCTAGGATGCACTTTTTTTTTAATACCTCATCTTGCCTATTAACCTGGTGTAGAATAGAAAAGATGCTGTTGGTAATGGGGACTAGTATTCTCACTCCGTTCCACTCGACAGTAGATGGCAGTAAGGCACCAGTTTTGGAGGCTGCTGCGAAACCTGCTGCATGGGTGGGTTATCGTCGCCCCCAGGGTCGTGATGAGATTTGGTTGAATGCTGCTTTGATCGATGACCTCATTACAGCCACACAGGGGCTGATTTTATGATCAGATATTCACTCAGCTCTGGATGACAACATTGAGCTGGCTTTTTATTTTTTTAAGTTATGCAACAGATTTGTGTTATGCCTGCGTGAGCGTCCTAAAACTAAATCAAGACTTCTTTGTGCATTGTTCGAGTGTAAAACATACAGTACCAGTGCATTAATATAAGTCAGTCAATCAACACTATTGTGGTTTATTTGCATAAGTTGTCATTTTTGTTGTAGACCCCCTTGTTGCTCACACCAAGTCCTCTGCTCTCCAACATCCATTTCTGGAGCACGCTCAGTCCTGTTGCTCCAATCAGCCCGGCCCGCCGCCAAGGCGCGCACACGCTCTTTCAGGTGGGTCTTCTTTCAGCTCGTCTGTTCTGTTCTTAATCCACCGTGCAGAGTTTTTATTATAAATGTACAACAAATAATTAAAAGTCTGTCTGTCTTTTACTAAAGGAGTGAAAACAACCTGAGAATTTATTTACAAAGTACATTTTTCTTCACACACAGTTTCCATCCGTCCTGAGCTCCACCCAGTTCTCAGTGCCCGTCCACAGTCTGGACGGTACAAACACACCAGGCCCTCTCTCTCCCGACCCACAGAAGACATAAAGAAAATAGACTGGTGGGTTTGTCTGTCTTTACACACTCGTCCTCAGCCCATGACCACCTCTCTCCCCGTATGACGAGTGCTTAGGACCTCCGGAAGGAGAGGGGTCGTGGTGTTCTCTCTGCTCAAACATTCATGTTAACCTTAGAGAGGAGGGGAGACTGGCCTGCAGGGAGGCATTTCTTTAGGGGTTCTCGCTCCTCTACGGTATGGGGATTTTTTTATAGGTTTCTACACAGGCGGGCAGTGTACTCGCTCAGAGCTGGTATTTTCACTCCCCTAGCAAGCAGTTTAAGTTCCTCCTCTTGATGTTTTTAGGTATGAGCACAGTATCAATATGTGTCTACATCCTGAGGTACAGTACCAGTCAAAAGTTTGTACACCCCTACTTTACTCATAGGCTTTTCTATAAAAAAAAAAAAAGCATCCAACGTTTACTTTGATGCTTTGTACACTAGTGGCATTATCTTAACCAGCTTCATGAGGTAGGCCCTTGGAATGCTTTGAGAAACAGGAAATATCTGTATTGTTCTGGATATCAGCTTATATACTCCGTGTATGTAATTGATGGTAAGCATTTGTATAAAAGTTATTACATTTGAGTTGAATTCAAAAGGTGCGTCCGGACTTTTGACTGGTATTCTACTGGCCTCTCCATGAGGCCCAGTCTCATTTCTTTGCCTTCATACTTGGAAGGACAGGAGACACATTTTGAACAAACTTTGCACCTCCCCTCCTTTTCCTCTTGCCCTAGATCTACAAGACAAGCACCTTCACACACCTGCTCGTAACAGTCACTTACCGACGCACTAACGATGTCTCAAAAGGACGTTTCTTCAGAAAACAGCTAGAGGTTGGAATCTAGTTTGGTTATTAAAAAGACGACACAGGGACTCTAAACAGCCAGATGCTTATTTTTGTATCATATCTCGACTGTTCAAATAGGGTTTCTAGCAGTCTTACTATTTTTCAAAAGGGATTTTTATCATGTGGTTTTAAGACAAGTTGAAGTCGGGTGTCAAATTATTTGAAGAAAAAAAAAACCCAGGATTCATCTACAAAAGCTATTTTTGTAACTTTAGACATTTCTAGAAGTTATATTAAGCCACTACAATTTAGAATTTTTTTTTTTTTTTTTAAATGTAAATTCAACATCAAGTCAAACTAAATTCTGGCAGCTCCACATGTTTTATTTAGCTGAATCCATGATTTAGTTCTACGTGCAAACTTGAATCTGAAGGATGAATATTAATCCAGGTTTAGAGACTTGCAGTTTGACTGGATTCAATGAACAGGGAAAAAAAGTCAATTTAAATTAAAAAGCTCCTAATAGCGTAAATATTCTGTCGAAACGAGACCTTGTTTTATTACCAACAAATTTCAGCTCCTCTTTATGGAATGAGGAATTTGTCCCTACAATTGAGTTTGTAAATTAAGATTTATAGTTGAATTACAAAAGTTGTCTCTATGGTTTGAACGTGTGCAAAGGTTGGGGTTTTTTTCGTAGCAGATTCTCAAACACACATTCCAGCCATGGAGTGCAAATCGACTATTTCCAAATTGATATAAAAGATTTGCCTTTTACATTTGACGCTGTAGCGGCTCATTCCATTAGTTTCCACCCTCTGCGGTCGAGATTTACAGCGTGGCGTCTTCGTTTTATATTTCTGAACCCAGCAGAGTCCTATATCTATGATAAAATCCAGGAAATACATATCTAATAGTTGCACAATGCAAAATCCTACCTCTATATCTCAGTGTTGAATTAGGATCTCGTTAAGCCATGACTCAAACACAGAACTGGATTCACAGCCACATGCAGCCTGACGGCGTTACTCAGCGCCAGATGTGTGGGAGAGAAAAAGATTAACATGAAACGGAAATTATTTAGCATCTCAGACCGAGTCTCAGGTATGTTAAATACTTTCAAAAACACCAAGCACTTATGCAGTACGTACAGAGCTCAAAGTGTGGGTTCAACAAGGGCAATATAATACTAAATGAAAATCGATTTGATTTTAGCTAATGTACATCATAATTTAAAGTTTAAAAAACCCCCACAACTTTTCCCCTTTGTGAATAAATGGAAAGCAAATAACTGCTAAATACATTTCATTGTAATTGCCAAAAAAAAAAAAAAAAAGTTGAAAAGCCATTCGACAAAAACCTTGATGTGCTAAACCTTTTAAAGGGCTATGTATATATAAAAAAAAAATATTCAATTAGTAAATGATTTTTCTCCACAGTTTGACTTTTTCCTCTCTCAGTGGTCAGTTTTCTGGCCCTCGGTGCTTTACAGAGCTACAGACTTTACAAACACGGGGGGGAAAAACCACATACCACACGGTAGAAACCGAGCTGTAACATACGCTAACTAAAGCTAATAATTTGTTTTTCAAATCTACACATTTTAGGATCATAAGGACCTGAAAATTAGAGATGATGCTTTTTATTTTGGGATAACCTTTTGCGTGTGGATTTTTAACGTTTTTTTTTTTTTTTTAAAAGCCCCACATAGCTACAAACCAAGTGGATATCTTGTGCATTACAAGAGCTCTCTTTCATAGCTGCAACCTCCAGTTTCCTCCGTATGCTTTCAACTATTAAATCTAATGATTAGACTTGAGCATTCCTCGTTCCTAGAAGTATTCAACCCTCATTATGATGTGCGTGATGGGAAGTTACTGGGATGTCCCCCCACACACGTACGTTTGTTATCCAGCTGTTGAAATGCTTTGTAACATTTTGCCACCCAAAAAAAAAACAACCTGTTCTGTATAGTTTTTCTACATTTGTCTGCTCATTTGTAAATATTCTCTGTTCCTTTCTAAAAATCAGGTTGTGTGTTCCACCATTGTAGCATTCCCAAACTTGTGTAATATATTTGTGTATAATTTCTCACCTGTTCATTTTCTCTGTGGCACTTAAACCATGTTCAAAACCATTAGATGACGTTAAATGACAGACAGACATGGTGGCACCTTATTCAAGGGCACTTCAGCCATTCCTGCTGATCCAGGGCATTGAACCAGCAACCTTTTGGTCCCAAAGCTGCTTCTTTAACCATGAGGCCATGGCTTCCCCCTATTCTAGTTCAGGAAAAAAAAAAAAAAAAAAGCCACGCCCTTGCGTACCTCCAGTTTCCCTGCTATAAAAAGACGATTCTATGCACCTTGAGCTTTTACTATACTTACGGCCCATAAGCTAAGTGAATTTAAGAATTTAAATAAGGAAAAAAAAAAAACCCTCCCTCACTGCCTTGAGAAGTGCCCAGTCCTAAACACTTTATAAAATGATGTTCAGCTGTAAGGGGGGAATATATTGGTACAAATGCTGTTTTCTAACGTTTTGTCCCATTGTTTTTTCAATCTGTCGCAACCCGTGCAAATGTTTACAGCTGTTGATTTGGCTTAATAGCTATTGTTGATGTGGAATAAAAGGAGAAATATTAAAGAAAACAAGCAACTAATAAACCGTGTCTGAAGTTTGTTGTGTTAACCACTCCCCCCAAAAAAGCCAGACATTTAACTCTACAGCGATGATGGATTCTCCCGTCAGTTCAACAGAAGAGTAGGCAGACAAGTCATTTGCTGAGGTGGGTCCTCATGTGGGAATGAAGACCGATTTTGGACACGCGCACAGATGCTTCAGGGGAAGGAATAGACAGACAGACAGAGGTAGAGCGCCGTTTCCTCCTCTCTTTCTTTTCACGAATAGCAGCTGCTCTGTTGGCTTCAAAGGCCCGAGTGCTTAACATGTACTGGTTTCTCCAAAGAGCTCAGTCATGGGTAATTGCTTCCCAGGAGTTGACATCAATGTTGCAGCTCCTAAGGCTTGCCTTCAGATTTTCCCTGGTTGCGATGCCCTTGCTTGAGTTGTCCGTACAGCAGCATCTTTGAGATTCTTTTGTCTTCTATGCGGACAATGTGTCCTGTCCATCTTGGCTGGCACTCGACGATCAAGCACTCAACGCTGGGGAGGCCACACTTCTTCAGGACCTGCAGTTGGGTATTGGGTGGCGCCTAGCTTGTTTCCAGCAATCAGCACGTGACTTTTTAAGGTGAACAGGTGTGCAATTCCTTCTCTACCCGCTCGCCTACCGACGCTCATAGTCCCGCAGGTGCAGCTTTGTTATTTGGAGTATCCGTCTCCTAGGAGGACTTCCAACCAAAGATATGAGGAGTTCCTCCTACTCGTGTATAGCGGGTGCGTCATGCCCGAACAGGTCAAGGACCTGCCACTGCTACTCAGTACAGCGGATATTAAAAATACACCAGCAGTGTAAACGGCTACGACTGTTTCTTCAGGGTCAAAAGGTCACAGACTTGCCCAAACACGCCTGCAGCTACACAGCACAATACGAGGAGCTTTTCCAGAAAACTAGTAGGATGTGCATTTTACGACTTCCTGCATGCTAAAGCAGGTTCGTATTAAAATATTAAGACGCTAGAGTCTGATAGAACATCTTCAGCTTATCTTAGAACAAGATCAGGGAGGGTGTGGGTGCTCAGGCATGTGCTGTTCCAGGAAAATGAAGCAGTGTTGCCATCCTGAAGTTGAACATTTTCCTTTAAACAGCAGTTTACCTCAATTGGATTCAAGACAGGCAGCTGAATTTTTATCCACTTTAGTTTACATTCATTATTTACAGCTCAAGAAAAAAAAAAAAGCAGTTGCAAACAAACTGGGATGGGAAAATTTAGCTCACCAGAAGATTCAAAATAAGCTTTAAAACAAGACTTGGCCCAATTCACACACCAATCATGTCCAAACAGGAGGCAAGCGGTACATTTTCCTCTCCTTTTGGCAGCAACAGCAGAATCTGGAAGCAAAAGTCCCAATTTCCCCAGACTTACGACACACCTGCCTGTTTTACACACACAACCTCAAATCATCTTTGGTCTTTTATGAAAAGGTCTAACACTTCAGGCTTTGAAGATTTGTCTCAAACTAGAGACTATGATCCAGTCTGGTCCCTTTTGTTCCTACAGTGCAGTCTCAGACTCTGACCATCACGGGCTGTTTGGTCTGACGTCGACTCTGGAGCGCCACCAGGCAGTCAGTGTTGCTCTTCATTAGTCCCAGATCTTTCTGCTACAGGCATGGCAGTGGAAGCAGCTGTCCAGTGACAGACAAGACAGAAAATTTTAAATAGTTATTTGGGAAAGTAGAGTGCGGTCCAGATATGGACGCATAGTATTTCTGTAATGCTAGATTTCTAAAGGAGTAAAACGTTAAAGCTTCAAAACCAGGGTGGGTTTCCCAAAAGCCTCTTAACTAGGAGAGGGAGAGAGAGAGAGAGAGATTTCATCGTGTTGCAATTCTTTTGGGAAACCCACCCCTGATTGGTTTGCTTCTTAATGGGGGAAGGAACCCCCAATATATTCTTTTTATCCAACACCACAAGAACATCACTCAAGATGAAGAACTGGAGAGAAATGGACTTCAGATACCCAGGCTCATGGTCCCAGGCAGTGAGAAAGATACCAGGCTTGGAGTACTCGAGTCTGACTCGTGCCCCAATTTTAAAGGCTTGCTATTTGACTCTGACTCAGACTTATGCATTAACTGCATTTGGACTCGTAAATTAGAGACAAGGACTCGGATTTTTTTGTAACATGGCGTAATAATTTGGCATAAGATACATCTACATTAATTTTGTGCAAGAGAATGCACATTCCAAAAAAAAAAACCCACACGCACTGTGGGGACGACCTCGAACTTCAGTCGTCATTTAGCAAGGCTCCACCCAGAGAAGGAAGTGACACTATGTTCATTGGTCTGTTGATAGCGGGGCTTGCCGAACGATGAACTAGCTAGTGTTATTTGCCCTGTTGATAGTGGGCGGGGCTCGTGTCGGACTCTACTCAGACACTGGCTGAAAGCGTGCTGTTGTATGGCTCAGAATGCTTGACGAGCGTCTGAATGGCTGTTCGACATGCACCATTAGATGTTGGTTGGAGAGTCCATGTAACAAAACCAAGTTATTCCATGAAATCAAGTCGTACACAAGCTAATAGTGGCTGTGTACAATGAGATTGAGTGGAATAACATTCTATCCACCGTTAAATCCACAACGTCCAACAAAATCATTTCCTCTCAGGCGGACTTCTTAAAAACCCATCAATGGCTGCACGAATTGACTTGCGCTTTTTTTTTTTTTTTGTACAAAAAGTGCCATCTTGCTGTCGTATAGAATAGCTTTAGACATTTAATTCTTTGCAAACAATTAAAACTTTTGCGCTTTTGAACCAGTCTTTTATAAATAAATAAGAATTAACGCTTAAAGAAGAAACAAATTGGCGAAATAACAGTAGCATTTTTTGGGTTCTCTCCCCCCCCCCCCCCAAGTAGAGTTTTTATTTCATCCTTGGCTGGTTCAGCAACACGTGCCGCCATTTTGTTTTTCTCTACTCATGGTATACGAGCTGATATCCTAGTAATAGAGTAGCCAATCAATATCCAGTGAACGTGGACAGAATAAATGGGAATATTCCTTTACTCCTCAACTCTGACTATAAAAAAAAAAGGTGGCTGAGATTCATAGGTCACTGCTGGCGTAACAAAAAGGAAATTATAACCAAAGTATTTTTATGGGAACCATCACATATTTGGCAGGAGAGGAAGGCCTGCTAGAACATCCAGCGAGCGAGCAAAGATCAGCTCCTGGTAGCAACTGAAAACAGGGACAAATGGGAAAGAATAGTCAGGATGGATTGAGCAAGTAGATCGATAAAGTATTAGCAGTTGTAAGTAGTTTTCTAAAAATCGCTATTGCATGTCAGATCCTTTCGCAGGAAATGACATGCATTTATACAAATGGTTTAGCTGAAGGTAGCGAATCAGCTCAGAGACTGGAGTCCGAGGGTTAGAAACATCGTCATCTGTAGGAAGGAGTTCATAAACCTTTCAAAATCTCTAGGAGCCACTACGAAAACCACACGAGTTCGTGGCTATAAATAAATAAGGGGGGGGGTAACTAGTTGCTTAATCTGGCTTTCCTAAGCAAGGAAATTTTACGTAACTGGACTTTTACAAATTTTCGCTGCCAGAAAGTCTCTGTAGAACCTCCAACAGATGGTTTTCCCGTTCAGAAACGGAACATCTGAATGACGAGTGCGATTGGGGAGGAGTCGCTGTTGCCAACTGATTCCCCTGAACAAAATACATTCAGTAATCGACAGTAGGTACTGTAATTAAAAAGCAGTCGTACCTGCCAAGTATTTTTTGTGGCGATGTTGAACTAAAAGCAGTGCCAGGAAGGACATGAAGCCCATGCAGCCAAAGATCATACCAGACAATATGAAGCTGTAATTGCCGTGTGTGTTGATCATCTGGAACAAGAAGAGAGCAAAAAGGTCAGTAAAAAAACAAACAAACCACAACACGCCAAGTCACGTACGATTTGAAACCGACAGTTTCCTTACCGATCCCACCAGTAACTGCAGAAGCATCTCTCCCATTCCAGCACCAGTCACAAGGACTGCAGTGGCACAACCTTCATGAAAATGAGGGGGGGAAAAAAAAAAAAAAAAAGTTCAGCAATGGATTCAAGAAAGAAACGGCACCAGAAAGCAAAGACGCGTTCTGAAAGAATACAGATGAATTCTTCAAGCAAGATCCCTTTCATCAAATCAATAAAATATGAATTGGAGGGGAGAAAATCACGTTAGCGTTCTTGCATAAGATCACACCAAGCTCCGTCTCTGTGCAGTAATTCAGGATGCATGGACGTATTTTTAGAGTGAGTATCTTGTGAAAAAGTTCCGAGAGCGATTCACGATGGCGTCAAAATTTAATAGAAGAGGGCTTAGATTAATTGGACAGGAGGGAACGCGTCGAAGCCGCCGAGAACGAACTAATGCCGTTTTAATTTCTCTCCGCTGGATCATCAGATTATTCACTTGCCCAGACTTGCGTTCAGAAGGTTATTAATGTCTTTCAAACTTTATCTGTGCAGAGCCCTTGCTAATTCCTCAGCCCTTCCGAAACGGCCTCCGAAGAGATCAATTATCATTTACTTGAATATGGATTGAGCGAGCAGCTTGGACAGAGCGTCCCTGTATGAGGGCCGGAGGGATGAATCCTGAATTAAAAAAAAGGCAGCGCTGTCAGTCTTGCAGGGCAGATCAAATTGATCTTCTGGTCTGGCCAGTTAAACTGAGATGCCAGTGATAAAAGTGTTAGACGAGGTGAAACAGGAATGACTGTTTTGGTAGCATTGGGTGGCAAGTCCCATCAGCGCATCCTTGTGCCAAGCCTTGGGCAAGTACTGGTGGTGATGTCGGTTTGGTCACAATGGAAACTAAAAGCAAGACTTTTAATGACAAATTGCTGTACAGTAAATACCTTTGTAGTCAAGGAGGTCTTCAGTGAAAGCCAGCATACACGGGTAGATACTGCTGATGAACAGACCCAGAAGGAAGGTCCCAATGAAGAAGAAGGCACTGTTCATGTAGAAGATGAGCAGAAGCAGCTGAGTCACAATCACTCCAACCTGCAAGAGGAACAGCAAAAACCATCCCTCCGTCACGAGAGCAAGCTTAGAGAGTCACAATGTACAAGATCCCAATAAAATAACAGACTGAGGACGCGTGTTCATGTCGGATGATACGATGACTATCCTCCAACGATGGGCCCAGGATTCAGAAAATCTGCACAGCTATCCTCAAGCTGGCTATGTTTAAGTTTTTGTCCGTACGAGCATTCATACAAGAAAATTCCATGAACCCAGAGGGAGAGGAGAGAAGAAAGAAGTCCATCCCTGTGTCCGAAATCACTCACTTGTTAACCACTCCCTATAGAGGGAATTACTCTATAGAGGACTATATAGTGAGCTCATTGGTAAAATGAAAACCGCTTTCGGACACTACTCCGTCGCGCTGGTATTTACGTCATTACCATCACACAATTAAAACGTGCCAGATCAGTCAGCTGGTGGGTTTCAAAATAAACATGTTTTTGTAATAAATCCATATTATACCGAGCGCATTTCCCACATTAATCAATACAACGTACCTGCAGCTTTCAGTTTTTTTTTTTTTTAAATCAAGGCTGAATATTTTCTTCTTTGCCGCTGCCTTCTATTAAATCAAATTTGAGACTCAATTTCTTCCAGCACAACCACAATGCATGATGGGATATATTGCATTGGTTAGTGACCATCATTGGACACTATTTTTCATGATGCATTGTGGGATACTTGGAGTGCACTATATAGGGTGTAAATAATCCTCACTAAGGTTTCGGACAGCACTACAAAATGGCGTCCTCGCTATATAGTGAGTGATTTCAGACACAGGGCATGTCCTACTCGTGCCCCCGAGCGTGTGCAAGTTTACTCGTAAAAACAGACAAAATGTACATCGACTTGAGCACAACTATAATCTGTTTGCGGCCCCCTGCACCAGACTCCCTACCCCGGGTCGCAGGTCCTTCAGCACCACGGCCCACAAACTCGAATTCCCTCCTTCAAGCCCTCCATGACTGCTCTTCCCTTCCCTTCTTCAAATCACATCTCAAAACCCTCGTTTCGTGAACACTCCTCCTCCACTGCATAAACTTACCACTCAATACCAACTTTTTGTGGGTTTTCTTCATGTAAAAAGAGACGCCGAGTTTGAGAGAGGCACTGTATAAACCGATCAAATTTCAAATCATAATTAGCAATGAATTACTTCATGTTACTTTTACACATGGAATATTTTGAACCCGTGCTATAGTTCACAATTTCCAACCTCGGAAAAATCTTGGATTATCCAAGATTCGAGAGAGATATTTCACGTCACTTCTTGTCTTGCTTTCTTCCATCCGCTCACTCTATACAGACGTAGTATTTCCTCTCTACCCAATTAGCATTGAGTAACGTCTTCCCTAAACCCTAGATATACAGTAGTACGTCTCCCTAATACAAGTAGCAAATTGCGAATTGGGTTAAAGTTTCCACCGGCCCTACAATTCTGACCTGGAACAAACCGTTCAGTCTAAACTGGGCAGTTATTACGTTTAGCAGATGCCATTATCCAGAGCGACTTCTAGGAATTTGAGTCAATCAAAACCCACGCTCATGCTCAGAGTACCATTGAGAACTGTTTGTTTTGAAAACCAGTTTTACATAAATTGGCATTAATTAAAGAACACAAGCCCATAAATTAAAACAAACCCAGTTATTGAATATGACGAGGAATGGCGGTATATAAACGGAGGACAGCAGCGTGCGAAGTTACAGCGTCGGGCTACCGGGCACACCATCAACTTTTTCCATCGGGCCATAAACTATAAAAAGTAGCGAGTCCGTCATGCCACAAACCTTGACCCGGCTGTGAACGTACATTTTGACGGTTTCATGCTTGTATTACCATGTCCCCAACGCAACAACACGTCCACCTTTTGCAAGGATCGTTTTCATTGGTTATTTTGTCAGATACGTCACAAATCTGTAAAACGAAAGCGAATCAGCTGCCGTCTCTTAAATGAGCAGTTTATCGCGTTACATTTTGCCGACATTCTACAGGAGTGCACTTTTTCACGACAATCATGTGGAAGTTTCTGGGTTTGCCTGAGAAAAAAAGTGAAGCAGAAGAAGAAATCAAAGCTACCAAGAAGTGATTGAGGAAGAAGAGCAGGAGAGGACATTTAAACCAGGTTGCAGACATGTAATTGGTGGTTGTACTCAAATACACAAAAACAGATGTTTTGCCGACCTTGCCGTTCAATTTATGGTCCGTACGCTGTTAGAAAACCCGGACTGAAAACTGACAAATAATCAAGTATGCGAATGCTCCTCGTGTTGGGCTCACAGAACTTCAAAAAAAAAAAAAACCCCACACACTAGATGTGCATCAGGTATCCGAGGGTCATACATTCACACCAGCCATCAACTTTTAATGCTGGCCACGAACATTGAAAAGTTAAGATCCCTGTTGGCCGTTTCTGATTTTCAAGCCATTTCACACACTGGAGGACAGGCCTGCTCGTCTACGCAGAGCCGTAAACAAACGCCTCGGCTGATGAGGATTTAACACCATTATTGGCATAATAGGAAATCAATTTGCATGCAACACCACTATGTAAATAACCTGCATCAGGAACACGTCTTGCACGTTACGACTGATCAACACAAGTACAAATTTACTTTTATAAACTTGCCAGAATATTTTAAGCCCTGTTTGCTTTCCACACAACAACACGAGGAGAGCGATAAGTGAGGCTCGCGGCACTAAAACCAGCCACGATGTTATGATGTTCCAAGCTCAGAGCTCTTTTACACCGTGCATGGTTTTTATTTAACCGCAAAATCAGGACAAATTCAGCGTAAACATGACTTTCTTCTCTTAATTTGCCCAAGTACGGCCGATTGCGTGTTTACTACATGAAGCTGGAAGGACAGACGGCACTGCCAAGATCATGGCTTTCTCCGGTAGCTCAGGCAGGCAGTCCTGCGGACATCGTCATGTGTTCTTCTATAAACAAGATACACCTTGTACAAAGAGATGCACTTTTTTTTTTTCTTCTTTAAAAAGGGGGTGGTACCTTTGGCAGTCATCTTAGGATGTCCAAGAGAGCGACGAAACAGGAACAAGGATGTAGATGTGTGCTTTGTTTTATGGCTGGATTAGTTTTATGGCAGAAGTAGTCAAAAGCTTTCCAAATAAAAGCTACATAATTTTAAATATCTGCTTAGGAGAGCAGTTTGAGATGCTGCCAATCAAGGAAAAAGCAGGGAAGGAAAATGAAATTGTGAAAACCACCCCACACGGGAAGGTTGACTGAAAAATCAACCATGAGTGTTGCTACGAAAACTAAAAAAAAAAAAACCATTAATGGATTTGTTTTGCAAATAATTACACACTTTATATATTAAATGAAGCTAAAGATGCATGAATATAAAAATTAATTAATATAAAATTATTTCTGGTGAAAAAAAAAAAAAAAAAAAAAAAAAAAAAAAAAAAAA
>JANZLB010000019.1:4242700-4254512 GCA_026167865.1 Notarius quadriscutis
CAGACAGCCAGAGAGAGAGAAAGCACAAGAGAGACAGAGAGCAAGAGAGAGCCAGAGAGCGAGAGACAGACAGAGTAAGAGAGAGAAAGCACAAGAGAGAGAGAGACAGAGAGCAAGAGAGAGAGACAGAGCGAGAGACAAACAGAGCAAGAGAAAGAGAGAAACAGAGTAAGAGAGAGAGACAAAGCACAAGAGAGAGAGACAGAGAGAGACAGAGCAAGAGAGAGACAGACAGACAGACAGAGAGAGAGAGAGAGAGAGGGGGGGGAGAAAGCACAAGAGAGACAGAGAGACACAGAGCAAGAGACAGACAGAGCAAGAGAGAGAGAGACAGAGAGTAAGAGAAAGAGACAGACAGCCAGAGAGAGAGAAAGCACGAGAGAGAGAGAGAGAGAGAGAGAGACAGCGAGCAAGAGAGAGACAGACAGAGCGAGAGAGAGACAGACAGAGCGAGAGAGAGAGAGAGAGAAAGCACAAGAGACAGAGAGAGCCAGAGAGAAAGAGCCAGAGAGCGAGAGAGAGAGACAGACAGAGAGACAGACAGCCAGAGGGAGAGAGAAAAAGCACAAGAGAGAGAGACAGACAGAGCAAGAGAGAGAGAGAGACAGCCAGAGGGAGAGAGAGAAAGCACAAGAGAGAGAGACACAGAGAGAGAGAGAGGGGAAATGAAAAGAAATGATTATTCACATCTCAAGCAACAGAAATCAACACTTCTAGACTTCACAGCATTTTATTTATTTATATTCAGTTCACTGATGTGTCATAATGCATGTACAGAAAAGGAATAAATAAAAAAAAAAAAAAAGCCACGAGTGGCGATAAAGGACCCGAACTCCTCCGGTATACCAAATCTGGCGTGAATCCAACAACCTGCCCAGGAGAACATCAAAGCGTAACGTGTCAAAATGCACAAAACCAAAAATCACTCCCTTCTTGCCGAGTACGGCGAATACAGTGTGCATTATAATTTTGTTCGCCTTGGGGCACCGCACACACCGACCAAATTTGACACGGCCAGGTGAAACTATATACCAGGCAAACGGCTCAATGTCACGTGGGGGCGCTATGGAGTCCCCCAGACACACCCGGGGCCAAGCCTCGAACCCTGAGTCGCGGTGGCCAGGACTGATGTGTGTACCAAATCTCATGAGTTTCCGCCGATGGGAACCGCCTCAAAAACGGCCAAGTGTTCAAGAAAAAGAAGAAGAAAAACAACAACAAGCAGCCTGAGGAAAACAACAGGCTCTCGCACCTCAGTGGCCGCTGGAGGCCGCGGAGCTCCGGTGCTCAGTGTCCGAATAAATAACCTGAGAAATGGAGAGCAGCTGCTGTGACGAGTGATTCGGTGTGATGAGTGTGTGAGACAGAAACGAAGGGTTCAGGTGCGTGCTGGAGATCAAATCCCGTCGAAGGCACGCCCGCTCATTTTTTTTTTTTTGTTATTAAATTAATCGAAGCGAAGGCCTGGTTCAAGTTCACAGCTAAGAGCTCCATAAATTAAAGGGAGATTCAGATCGGGACCAAAGGATGAAAAAAATAAATAAATAAATAATAATAATAATAATTCCACACCACTGATTACTGCTGTTGTGTGTGTTTTATATGTGGTGCTTTTAAGTCCGTGTGTGTGTGAAGAGTAAGAGATCAGCGACAGAAGTAACGTACAACACTCGCACGACTCAAATCAATTCTATTCTATTCCATTCCATGTACCTGGAGAGTGCCTTTCAGCAGGTTAAGGTTAGAGACACCGTGACAAAGCAGCTTCACAGAAATCCGGTTGAGATCGTGAAAGAAGATCCGAAAAATGATCATGTTTATGGAAACATTTTCCGTTGTTAATATTTAAGAAACTTGGCTTAATTCTGGAAAACATTTGGGTGAATATATACCCAACATATATCCAGTTCCAACCGAGGCATTCTGTGTGAAAAATGTCTTTGTGTTTTAAATTTTTAACCAGGTTCGGTGATGGAGGGGAAAAAAAAGGCATTAGTTCTGGAGTTCATATCTGAGAAACAGGCATTCCATTATATTCCATTATATTCATTTCGCAGGCGCTCTTATCCAGAGCGACATACAACACACCCGGAGCAGCCTGGGGAGCAGTTTGGGGTTAGATGCCTTGCTTAAGGGCACTTTGGTTAGTTGAATGAAACTTCTAGAAAATCATGTAACATCTATAGGACCAACCAAAAGTTTGTACACCCCTACTCTACTCATTCATGGGTTTTTCTGCATTTTAAATTTTCAACATTGTCGAACACCGAAGGCATCAAAACGATGAAATAGCACATGGAACGTACACGGAAAATTAAAAATAGTGTTAAAAAAAAAAAAAACATCGTTTGATATTTTAGATTCTTCAGCGTATCCAGCGTCTCCCTTGATGACGCTTTCCACTCTACTGGCATTCTCTTAACCAGCTTCATGAAGGAGTCACCTGGAACGCTCTTCAATTAACAGCTGCGTTTCATCAAAAGTTAATTAGTGGACAAATTTATTAACTTCTTAATGTGTTCGAGATCAAACAGTAAATAATAAAAACACAGTAAATAGCCCTATTACACACCACAACTGCAGTAATCCATACAGTATTATGTCAAGAACTGATCAACTAAGTAAAGAGAAACGACATCCATCATTACTTTAAGACATAAAGTGACACATTAATAACAATAAAGAAAAAAATAACAAAACTCCAAAACACCATTGTGGACACGAAGGCGAGTCCAAACTTAATCATTCAACAGTATATTCCGTTTTCTGAAAACGTGTCCAAGATTGTTTCGGATAAAACGTATTGCTCTATCCACATTCACTGGATATGAGCAATGATTGGCTACTCTACTACTAGGCTATCAGCTGATATACCGTGAGTAGAGAAAAGCAAAACGGCAGAGCGTGCTGCTGAAGCAACCGAGGATGAAATAAAAATTCCTCGAAAACAAAACCCCAAAAAACTGTTATCAAGTATTTAAAAGAAATCCCCCCCCCCATATACACACACAACGTATCTACTGGTAATGCACCTTTAAGTTGGTTTGCCAACCACTGGAAAATCCTAAAGGAGAAGAAAACCCCAAAAAAAGAAAGCAACAAAATACGGAATAAAAGTATTTGATGGTAAGAATGTTTTTTTTTTTTAAGAATTATTATTATCGCATTTTTCACAAATTGCTCCCGTCATTTTGCCGGTTTGTTCACATTCTAAGCGGAAATGATTTTGTTGGACGTTTTGTGTAACAAAGTTTTTATTGATTGAATTTGCGAAAAATAAAAATGCTCCGTTTCTCAAAATCCAGTGAATGTGGAGAGAATAAACCAGTTATTCCACTCAATCCCGTCATACACGGCTTATAGACAACTCGGTGCTACGCGCCTCGTCGGCTATCAGCTCATGTACGACTCGATTTCGTGGAATAACTTAAATATCCCAAAGCAAGATTTCCTTCCTCGAACGATGAAGAAAAGCAGCTAATAGAGCTCAGGATTACAGTTCACAATTCTGAACAACTTCTTCACCTTGATGATTAAATTAATAAATATCCTACAATCATCATCTGCCCCGGAAGACTGATTCAGATTGGTAGTGCTGTCGCCATCACTGGAACCACTCGGGGTCCGACTGCACCGAGCTCCAGGCTGAGAACATGTGCACTTCTGAAAGTGCCCATGACGTTGCTCCCATCACACAGACTCCGTTCCTCCTCCAGTCACAACAATCATAAAGAAGTTAGTCGGCTGATCCGATCTGTAAACGTATACTGATGTTCTTTTGTCCTGCACTAAAATCTCATGAACCGTCTTCGATCACCGTCTTCAACAAGTTTCAGAAAATCCATAAAACATGCAGCACGAATGCATTCAATATGGTGAAATGCGCAGTTCTTAACGCTCCTGATAGATTTGTAATGTTCCATATGGCAAACACATTTCTGCCGAGGAGGATCTGGTTACTCTAAATGTACATTTTAGAACGGTATTAAACCATACTGAAGCCATTTGTTCAGAATGAATCATTATTAATCTTCAGGAGTTCATCGTTTGACATCGCACAAGAAAATTCAACAGAAGCAAGTCCTTCACGAACGTTTTGCTCCGTAGTTGTTGTCTCTCAAAAACAGTCTAACGTTCTCTGTAGACCTCCAGTTCTCCAATGGCACCGTAACCACAGCTCCAGCATGACATTTCACGACCAGCTCTCAAACTAAATGCAAAACGACTTGCATGGTAGAAGCTCTCCGTAATCGTTGATGTTTTCTCGAAGATGTTTGTTAACGATTTTTGGAAGGAGTCTCCAGTGTCAGTGCTTGGTTACAGTCAGAACTGAAGTTGTAGCAAGTTCCGTACCCAAGAACGACTGTTTGTAGCTGCTATAACATCAGTGACAACAGGAACTAACTTGTTTCGGCGGGACGTTCCACAGCATTAAAAATACAGCTACAAATGGATAAAAAAAATGTACACCGGTATCATTGTTTAATAAATAAAAGATAAACACGAGTAGTAAATGAGTATCCGAGCCCGGAAAACATGACTGCACGATAAGGAGTATCATTACACCAGTCTGATGTGAAGCCGTGCTGAAGGACGTTTGAGAGTCTCGGTTTGCACGCTGGTGTAATGTGATTTCTTGCGTCACTTCACATAGCAGAGAAAACTTCAAAGGCTGCGGAAGACACGATATGATGCTCAGGACGGACATCAACCGCTTGCTGAAACGTGTGTATTTGTGGGAGCGAGCAGCGCGCTCCGTGTCAAGGCTAATGGATATAACGAGATGTTTGAGTTTGCACGGCTGCCTGCACGAGCGTGGCTTTGTTTGTTTAAGGGTGCTGGCTGTACATCGGACCTGAGCTTGTTATACACACGCTGACTACAGCAGAAGGGAACCGTCAGGGCCTTCTAGACATCCAGAGCAGCCCAACCATATCAGCATTTCAAATGTTAGACTTAAATTTCTTTAATTATTTCATTATAATTATTCTCTTCTAATTTGGCCTCATGTTCTATTTTCAGAAATGAAAGGGTGACTGTCCTGAAAACATTAAAATCGACTGATCCAATGAGATTGATTTGTTTGTTGTGTCTAGACTGAGAAGAGTTTAGAGCTGCTCACTCATTGGTTAGGACTTCGTTGCCGGAGCAGAAGGCCATGGCAGTGTGTGTTTATGTAGGAAGTGACAGATGACTGATTAACCAATCAGATTTTGATTTATAGTGGGAGGGACCAAAAATGTATCACCCTTGGCCTTCTCGAAGACCAACGCGAGTTTAACCACGAGTCGGCGCCGTCAGCGCAGCAGTGAAGTCACCTTCCAGCTGGTGTAGCGTTCATCAGTAGTGTTAGCGAATGCTAATACAGCGGTCAAGCCAGTGCTATCTATTGAGAGCAAGTAACACAGGCTGACGACCGAGAAACAAAGATTTCTGTCTCCAGTCTCTTCTTCCACGCTGCAGCATTTTTCACTCAGACTTGAGTATTCATTTCCCCATGTAATTTACTTAATTACTTATAAAATCAACATCAACAGCGACACACAACGGAGCGACTTGGCAGCCTGACGCTAATCCCTTACAAAATCCTTTACCCTGTTGCTTTTTTGGTGTCTGGCTAAGTTTTGGCTGAGCTCAAGTCCCAGATCTAACAGTAACGGTTCGCTACTGATTAATACTTATAAACCTGTTGTTTAAGTTGTTGAAGGTTAATTCATTTACACCGTCTGATTTGAAGGAAAAAAAACAGCACCATGGTACGTATACAGTAAGTCAGGACAGGGTATGGCATGGCATTATAGGAAAATAATTGATATAATAATGTATACATAAATGGCTGTCATGTTGTTTACGTTGAATACTGTCGTCATGGTAACAAACCCGATACCAGCTTCGAAGAACAGACAAATCCAGGATCATTGATCCACATAATGAAGCATTCTTAATGTTTTCGCTTGTGTGTATATATCTTGGTGGTAAGAGTGTCTACATACACATGAAAAAAAAAAACCCATCACACGCATGAGAATGAAATTGCAAACTCATACTACTTATTCAAAAAGTGACTCAATTCAATTCCCACTATGGCCTGAGAGCGTAGTTAAATAACCACGGAGAGGCTTTTTCTCTCACTGGGAATCCCATCAGCAGCCGACTGTGAGCAGGTGAGAAAGGAACACACTGTTCTCTCAAGTTTTTCTTTCTTAATTTGTATTTGCAGGACGGATCTCATTAAGAATAAGCCCAAATTAGCAGCGCTCTCGGCGTGCGAGCTGCGATCACGCACAGTTCGACAAAGCCCAATTATTATGCCTCTGTCTTGCCACAGATGACCTTGAAGCCAATAAAAGGGCCTTTATCAGAGTGTGATGTCATCACTCGGTCACACTGCGTGAGGCTGATCGAGCATCTCGCTCCGCAACAATGCCGATTTCACACCCTGGAGCAGCAGGCAGGCCTCTGCGTTGATGAAAAAGAAAAATAGTCACTCTTTCTGTGGAAAATAAAAGGAATAAAAGTGCCGTTGCTTTTCACATTCTAACTATTTAGGTGTTCAGAACTCATAACTTTAAATACCTGTTAAATAAACAGCCTTCCGGTACATGTGGAAACAAAATTAGCAAACTAATTTTGTTGTTCTCATTATTTTTGTGTGAATGTGAAAAAAAACAAAAACATTTGTACTGTAAAGGTAGTGTAACCTGCACATGCCTGTTGTGTATGTTTTGTGTGTTACGAACGCACGGGGATGCAATTTATTTATAAATTTCTTATTTGATAGTGTTCTCCTTCATGTCGAGGTTGTATAAATGACATGAACGTGAATGGAAGAGACAGAACATGTGATATTCGGATATACCAGCTTGTTAGGAAGTCAGGGTCAGAGCTCAGGGTCAGCCATGATCCAGCCCCTGGAGCAGAAAGGGTTAAGGGCTTTGGTCTAGGACCCTTCTTCTACACCCTTTTTAGCGCTGTAGGTAGAGCATCGGTCTCATAATCTGAAGGTTGTGAGTTTGATCCTCACATGAGGCAGATGAGGGTTTTGTTTTGTTTTTTCCGTCTTCTTTCTCCTCTCTCGCCTCAAGGTTAAAGAAGCAGCTTTGGGACCAAAAGTCAAGTCAAGTCAAGTCAAATTTATTGTCCCACCAGGGGAAATTAGGTTGCAGCCAAGCATTTAAAAAACACACAAACCAGAATAAATACAACATTGAAGACAAATACAAAATAGGTAACAGGGACTGAAGACACAATAGAGCACAATGCAAGATCATGACATGGAGAGGCCAGGCAGGATAAGCGAAAAGTCCAGTGCGCAAAACTGTAAGGTGCAACAGTGATATCATTTGTGCAAATACAGCAGATTAATTGCAGTGCAGAGAAAGGAAAGTTTGAATCTTTTTGTCCTGTGGATGGGAACTTGATATCTCCTACCGGAAGGTAGAAGCTCAAACTCTCTGTAGAGGTGGTGGTCAGTGTAGTCCAATATAGCCAGAGCCTTCCTGAGGACATGACAGTCATAAAGGTCATAGAGCTGAGCTTGATTCACCCCAATAACTTTGCTGGCTACTCTGACAAGCCGACCAAGCTTGTTCCTGTCTGCATGATTAAGGTTACCAAACCAGAGAACAACAGAGAAGGACAGAACTGACACAATAAAAGTTCTATAAAATAAACTCATCATTTTGGTGCACGCATTAAAAGAGTTCATTTTTCTCCAAAAATAAAGATGTTGTTGAACCTTCTTGTAGATAGCTGCTGCATTTGCCTGGAAGCATAGCTTATTGTCTACCACAGTACCCAGATATCTATAGCTCGCCACCAGTTCCACCTCAGTTCCCTCTATCACTGTCGGTTTGGGAGTAGGAGCTGACTTCCTGAAATCAATCATCATGTCCTTAGTTTTGGATGCATTTGATTCAAGGAATGACCCCTTGCACCATGCTACAAAGTCATTCACAACTGGACCATGACCTAATTCAAAAGGTTGCCCAGTTTGATTCCCTGGACAAACAGGAAAAATGTGTGGGTGTGGGTGGGGGGAGTGAATGAACAGCACTTTCCCCTTCATCTACATCCATGGCTGAAGTGTGCTTGAGCAAAGCTCAAACTCTTAACTGTTCTGGGGATGTGTGTGTGTTCCCTGCTTCAGATGGGCTAAATGAAGAAGAAGAAGAAGCCTTTATTTTTGTCACATGTACTCAAGCACAATGAAATTCCTCCCCTGCAATTAACCCATCTCAAGCAGTGAACACACAAGTGAGCAATGAGCACACACACATACACAGAGAGGTGGGCAGCTATGCTACAGCACCCGGGGAGCAGTTAGAGGTTAGGTGCCTCACTCAAGGGCACTTTAGCCATGATACAGTGGGAGGGAATCATTATTAGCTCATCATTATTAGCTCATCCTCATCATTATTAGCTCATCCAGCCGACAGGTGATGAGTTTATCCCATCACGTGTTGTCCGGCGTTGTCCACATTTCACGGAAATCACTTCTTCTCTCTCAATTCTTCACTGATTTATCTTCTTTTTGGCAGGAAGATAGGTCTGCCTGGGGTGCATATGGCTTCTACCCAAATTTGCATAATTGCGATTAGTCATGAAGATATGGAGTAATTAATCAATCCCTAACGAGCAGTTTCCACACAAATTGCTTCTTCTCCTTCAATTCTTCACCGATTTTGGTTCTTTCTCTCATGAAGGTAGGGGAACCCAGAGTGCATATCATTTCTACCCAGATTTGCTTAATTACAATTATTAATGAAGTTATGGACTAATTAAGCCTTAATGTCTTGCAGTTCAACAAAAATCGCTTCTTCTTGGTCAATTTCTCGCCATTTTGGATTCTTTCTGACAAATAGGTCGGTATTCCTAGAGTGGATATCATTTCTATATATAGCTTGTATATAGTGTATATAGCTTGCAACATTTATTGCACAAACTGGCCCACTTTAGATCGTTCCTTCAGGACTAGACGGGGCCAGAGTGAGCTACGCCGTCATTGACGGTCTTGTTTTTTATTTTAGAACATCTACATTTCACCGTCTCTAACACTCAGTACACACAAAGTTATTCTTGAGCCGTTTGACGTAGCAGTTTATGACTTACAATCTGGTGCTCAGGCAAGCATTTTCAATTTTTGCATTTTTTTTGTATTCAATATTTCTGAAAACACTGTCATTGTGGATATGATGGCTTTTTTAATGATATTTTAAATAAAACTCCATATAAATAATATGGAAGAATCCAGACCCAAAAGAAACAAAACAAAACAAAACTTTCTTTTAAATATTCCTCGAATCTTTTTTATAAAGCCAGACAGCACAGTTTGAAAGTCAGGACATCTCCCAGTCTACCTCTCAAAGAGTGTGTTCCTTAATCTCGATCGTAACTCTGAGCTCCCGCGTCTTTGCTCTGTTCTCTGCTGACAGCACGTCGGATAAAAGCTAGGAGCTCTGGCAGGCTGCCATGACAAAGGTGTCAGCTGTGCTTTGAATTATGCACGTTCAAGCCTTAATAAAGGGGCTTGGAATTGATCCTTTAAAGAAAAAGTAGAAGATGATGATGACGGAAAAGACAAAGGCCAGAAAGAGATGAAAGGAAGCGCGGCTCCTGTGAAAATGAAGGTCTATTCATGTGTCGCTCCAACATTAAATGCTGCACTGTTCGTTCAGAGGTGGCATCTTCAACGATTAGCAGTGGAACAGGACATATGATGGGAAAATCTAGATGGTTCCTACAGTCGATCCAGAATTTCATCTGGCATCCTTGGTAAAAATTCGTGGCCTCGCTTTCAAAAACTATTAGATACGACTTCCATACAAATAAACTCTTCTTGAGAGCAAACTACAAGAGCTTCTGAACTTCTCAACTGCACCAAGCCTCACTGGAATCAAGATTTGAAGAAATATACCCAAACTTAAATTGTTTTTCCTTAAATATGTCAACATATTTGGTAAAAAAAAAAAAAAGGCAACTATGTTCAAGGAAACTCACTGAAACCCACACCGGAAGTGAATCAGTGATGCTTTATTTTAATAAGTATGGATATTTTAGCTCAAAACCGGCTTCATCTGCCAGGAGGTTAGAGCTGGGTTAATCCTTGTTTTCCCTGTGAGATATGCAAGATGGCTGCCATGCATATCATTCATTCATTTCCACTCACCGTCCACTTTAATAGGAACTTGCTGTTGATTCTAAGATTCCTGTTCTTCGCAGGAGTGGAACCCAATGTGTTCTTCTGCTGTTGCATGCTGAGATGCTTTTCTGCTCACCACGGTTGTAAAGACTTACAATGAGTTACTATATCCTTCCTGGCAAAAAAGCTCAAACTAATCTGGCCATTTTCCTCTGACCTCTCTTATCAACAAGGCGTTTGTTTTTTCCACCCACAGAACTGTCATTCACTCACTCAATGGTTTCTTTTTGTTTTTCGCACCATCCTGTGTAAACTCTAGAGACTGTTGTGTGTGAAAACCCCCAGGAGATGAGCAGTTTCTGAGATACTCAAACCAGTCCATCTGGCTCAAACCATCACCCATGCCACAGTGAAAGAAGGTCACACTTTGAGATTGCAATTTTTCCCATTCAGGTATTTGAACATTGTGAACATTAACTGAAGCTCTTGATTTTGTACCTGCATGATTTGATGCGTTGTGCTACTCTCAAGGGATCGGCTGATTAGAGAACTGCATCCAACTGCTGCAGGTGGATGTATGGGTCTTCCTAATAAAGTGGTCAGTGAGAGCATTAAATTAATTTAAAACTAATTGCATCATGGTAGTGAGCTTCTCTCAATTTTCCTTATTTACAGTAATCAGCATGACAGAAAAGCTCATCCTCCTCCTGCTCTGAATCTAATAACAACCCGTAAATGGCTTCTCTCGCCTCCCACACTGATAAATAATGAGTTGGAAGATAAATTAACCTCCGTCAGATCACTGGGACGTTGGGATGAGCGACCTCGTCTTTGTGTCCACAGCCAGCAGCTGCTTCTTCGAAGCCTGTTTATTTTAACTGAATGGATCTTATTTGAAAGTGAATGGGCCTGTGGAGGAATAGCACTCTGTAATAAAAAGAAGTGGAAACAGGGGTCATGAGCGAACAGGGAGGGGACAAACCCTTTTTTTTGTTGTTGTTTTTTTTTTCCTTTAGGGGATGTAGCCTACAGTATTGACCCGGGTTTTTGCAACCTGAGCTTTTGTCTGTGCCATATGTCTCACTACATCATACAGACACAAGAAACCTCAGTTATTAAATCAGCTGTAATACAGAACACACAAAATACACCACGTAGGGTTGAGAGTATCTATCTATCTATGAAGAATTAATCTTATTTTGTCCAATTATATTACTTGAATAACATTTTATTATTTACTGATATAAATGAAAAAACATATATTGTGATAACAGTGTATAACAAAAAATTAAATGGATAAACCAATCCCTATTTATATTAAAAATTAATTTATTATTTACTTAACATTTGAATTATTTAATTTAAATTTTAATGTATTATCTATTATTTATTAGACATTTTACTGAAAAAAATGCTTGATAATCACTTTTATAATCGTTTTCTTCCTCTGTACTCTCACATTTTGCTTTTCCACTTGCCAGTTTAAAGTTCTATCTATCTATCTATCTATCTATCTATCTATCTATCTATCTATCTATCTATCTATCTATCTATTTTTGTAACTAATAATAATTAGTTCAATATCAGGTCTGGTGCAGCACGGTGGTGTAGTGGTTAGCGCTGTCGCCTCACAGCAAGAAGGTCCGGGTTCGAGCCCCGTGGCCGGCGAGG
>JANZLB010000019.1:4477340-4488459 GCA_026167865.1 Notarius quadriscutis
CCATTGATTGAAAACACCTGACTCTAATTTCACCTTCAAATTAACTGCTAATCCTAGAGGTTCACATACTTTTGCCAGATCACTGTGGGCACCTCTGGACAACAGATCCTCAAGAAATTTACTGAGCCACTCCTCTGTAGACTGGGTGAGTCTAAGACATTTGAGTTTTCATTTTTGTTGTCCCATTATTGCTCAGTGAACTTGTTGGGGAGAGACCTGATGTATATGTTAGGCATAAGTCTCCTAAGTACCCCAGATGGGTTAATGGGTCGTGTGCATCCCAGATGAGGAGGGTGCAATCATGACAATGATTAAACTAGAGCCATCTCTACCCCTTTATGAGTACAAATGGAGGCTGGCCCCCTCCGATGTTCTGAATATCAATCGGGAGCTGGTTGAGATGGCAAAAACATGCATTTGTCCAATTGGTACTGATTACATGTGACCAGAAGACTTGTATTGTACCGCTCACATTAGCCATGGGCACCCAGATGTTAAGTTAGAGCAGGATTGGTTTAAGGAAAATAGGGGACATGAGAAACTGTTACTAAAGAAGTTGTTTTGGAATAATCACAGGTGCACCGCCTTTGTATAACCACCAAGTGATTATCAACTAATGTTTAATTCAGTTGCAGTTAACAATGTTAGTCATTGACAAAACAAAAGGGGGATAGGTGGAAGGATTTGGGCCCATGGGTGTTGAAGTGTGTAAATGCAAGTGATTGGCAATATACCACCGATCTAAAAATATTGTACAGTAAAAGCATAAATGTGTTTCAAATGAATCTGGATT
Organism: Notarius quadriscutis; assembly: GCA_026167865.1. Classification (NCBI taxonomy): domain Eukaryota; kingdom Metazoa; phylum Chordata; class Actinopteri; order Siluriformes; family Ariidae; genus Notarius; species Notarius quadriscutis. The sequence goes on from JANZLB010000019.1 coordinate 4,478,134, forward strand.
TCATCGTCTCTGTAAAGAGAGATGTAGTGTTGATTGGTGAATAAAATGTGCCAGAGATGTGGTCAGGATGGTAATTTACTAAACTTACAGCTGACGCCATGTGTTTAGTGGAGGTTCCTAAACAGCTTGGGCACAGGGCAAACAGAACATGGGGCTGATAAAAAGTGTTCAGCCAGTGGTGATCACCCCAAAATCTGATTTTAGACCCTGTTAGTCCCAATATCCCCTGAAATTGAAGGCCATAGAGGGCATTTAGCTTGTGTTCAATTCACTGAAGGCAGCAGGAGTAACTGTAGATTGTCCTAACTCCCCCGTGTGCACTCCCATTTTCCCGGTTAAAAAACACACTGAGCCAACTTACTGAGTGGAGATTTGTACAAGACCTGCAGGCGGTAAATGCAGCTGTAAGAGCTCAAGCTCACAAATGTTCCTAACCGCCATACTATTCTTTCACAAATACCACCAAATAGTACACATTTTTCCATAGCAGACCTTGCAAATGCATTCTGTAATGTGCCTATTCATCCAGACAGCCAATTTTGGCTTGCTTTGCTTTTCAGTTTGATGGTCAACCATACACTTTTACGTGCTTATGTCAGGGCTATTGCAAGTCCCCCACTATTTACAATGAAGCATTGAGACAAAGCCTTAGTTATCTTGTGTTGACAGAAGGCTCTGCCCTACTTCAATATGTTGATGACCTACTTTTAGCCGCACCTAAAAGCAGTGCAGAGCTGATATGATTTCCTTGTTGAAACATTGGCTGCAGAAGGTCATAAGGCCAGTCTGAATAAGCTCCAGTTTGTCCAAACAGAGGTGAAATTTCTTGGACACACCATATCAGGCTTGGGTAAATCTCTAGGATCAGAAAGAATTATAGCCATACAAAATATACCAAAAACCTCTAACCAAGAAGCAAATGATGTGATTTCTGGGTATGTGCTTATATTGTTGTGCATTTATTCCTAACTATGATATTCTTGAGGGTCCCCTCAGTTCACTGATCCATGGGCAAGGGCCCACAACCTCATGATAAGGTGACATGGACCACTGAGCTGGAAGATGCATTTGTTGAGCTTAAGTTAGCTCTCCAGAGCTTGCCCACACTGAGGATCCCAGACCCACTTGTCCTTTTGTCCAGACAGTGGATGAAAAATAAGGATGTATGACATCAGTATTACTACAACAATATGTAGATAAGTTATGACCAGTTGCATACCATTCTGCTAAACCTGACCCTGTCGAAGTGGGACTGCCTCTGTGTCTCAGAACCATTGCCACTGCTGAAAAGGCTGTGGTAGACATAGTGGGATATTCAGAGCTAACGTTATTAGTTCCACATGTTGCTTCTGCTCGTCTCCTAGAACAAAAACCATCTCATCTGTCATTTTACTCCCTCAGCAAGTTGCTATTTGTAAATGTGATGCCCATACTAATTTTACTGATCCTGTCTCCGCAGGTAATTCTGCTGCCAAAGCAGCTGCTTCCAAGGGTTCTCCATTTGCGCTTGTGTTAACCCTGTGTCTCAGAATCCTCTTTCCAGATTTGCTACACTGGAGCAGGTTCAGTCACCAGCCACACCACAGGAGATAGCACACTGGAAAAAAGCTAGTTGCATCAAATGTAACAGGGTGTGGTATGGTCCTCATACCAGGCCAGTTCATGTGGGAATGCCCTGCCTCCCTAGTTGTTATTTCCCCATGTTTGCCAAGTTGATACATGGGTGGGACCACGTATCAAAAGGGGGAATGATGAGCTAATATGGCTAAGTATTGGTTCACAAAGGGGTTTTCAATTTTCTCCCAAAAGTTGTGAAAAATGTCCTATTTGCATAGTACACAATATAGGGAAAGGTCAAAGTATGTCTATAACCATGCACCCAACACCAGACATGCTGTTTGATCATTTGCAGATGGATTTCATTGAGCTCTTGCCCGCTGAGGAAAAAAAGTACTGCCTAGTGATTGCTGACATGTTCTCTACGTGAGTAGAGGCATTTCCAAACAAGATGCAGGAGTAAGTAGCAAAGGCCCTGCTGACTGAAATTATTCCACAGTGGGGTGTTCCAAAGAAAATCAGCAGTGATAATGGTACCTCATCTGTTAACCAAGCACTGAAACAAGTAAGTGAGGTGATGGGCTTTGACCTAAGACACCACTGTGCCCATCACCCGGCAAGTGCTGGTGCAGTGAAGAGAGAGAATGGCACATTGAAGAACAAATTGGCCAAATGCCGTGAAGATACAAGCCTGAATTGATTAAAGGCCCTCCCTCTTGTGCTGTTTCATATGAGAATGTGCGTAAGAGTAAAAAACAGTCAGCTCCTTTGAAATTCTGTTTGGCAGACCACCCAATACTGGTGTGGGCTTGGGGTATAAACCACAAGACCTAACTCTCTTGTATGAAGATGAAATGCTATGTTATTGTATAGATCTTTTCTCTGCTTTATCACTCACAAGCAGGCAAAGGATGCACTTCCAGTCCCACCATCCAGACCTCTACATGATTTGAAGCTTGGTGATTGGATTGTTGTGAAAGACCTGAGAAGGAAGAGCTGGAGATGGCCACAGTGGTTAGGACCATATCAGGTGCTGCTGATGACGCAAACAGCTGTTAAGATTGGGGACAGAGCCATGTGGATACATGCCTCACACTGCAGGCACGCACCATTGCCGGGAGAAACAAAGGAAGATGAAGAGGAACCATCGAAGGATGAGAAAGAGAGCAGTGAGTAGGTGAAGGCTAGTGGGGTGTCACAGAGTTTCGGTGAGTTTGGAAGAGAGCGAAAGGGCGTGCCTGCACTCAAAGCACCAAAATACATCAAGAATAGTGAAGTGTCACCCCCTAACAACACCTATCAGTGTTCCTCCATCTGATACTGTGATACCAACTGCCCACCACCTGGTCTTGCAAGTTGCTGGGGCATACGCCTACCTGTAGTAATTGTTTTCCTGAAGGTGAAGCGCAACTATTAGTGGCTAACACAGCTGACACGGCACAGCCAAGGACCCAGAGAGTCAAGTAGGAACCCAGTGGTAATTACAATTTTATTTCTCATCATAGTAAACAGGGCGACAGCTGCGATTGAGTCATTGACTAAGTGCCACAGAAACACAGCATGTGCACTGGCTATAGAAACTGCAAAAAACCTATCAATTAGTGACCCATGCTGGATATGCCACTCATTGCATTCAAACTGGGCCAACATGCCACTGGACAGTGAGACAGCTTGAGAGCTCAACAAGGACAAAACCAAGTGCTGGATGGGTGAGAGTATGCAATTAGTCCTCTCCAAAGGACAACAACTTTGCAATACAAAAACTTCTAGGATAGCAGCAGACAGCCTAATCTCCAATTTTTCTAGACCCCCTAAACCAGTGCAACACTTGGTTTCATATATAGTTCCATGTGTCCGCAGAGACACGTTTATGTTCTGATGGTTCAACACCTCTTGGGATGTCTGAATGTACAAGTAAAACTTATATACAGTGCTCCCAGAATAAAACAAGATGCCGCATCAGCTTTACTAATTCCACCTTCAATATGAACAAGGCAAAACTAAGTATGGCTTCTTATCCATTGATCATGTGGGTCTGAGGTTCACACGCATATTCAAGAATTCCAACAGACTGGAACTGGAATGGGTGTTGTTACCCATCCATAGTGTTCCCTGACCTAATGATTGCTCAAGATAATCCGTTTCAGAAGAAAGCTCACCATATCATGAAAATATCAAATCCCACTAGATTTAATGGGTATGTTCTCGCTGACCCCTGGACATCGCTGGGAGCGAATTTGGGGTGGTCGCTGTTCCTGGATGGAGGAACAGCAGCAGCATTAAACAAGATCAACGGGCTGGCATGACAGCTGCTAAGGTTAGCCAATGAGAGAGAGTCATCATAGTTTTACTGAACTAGATGCCCTTAAGAAGGCTGTGATTTAGAACAGACTTGCACTTGACTGACAGAGAAAGGTGGCATGTTTAAGATATTAAACACCTCTTGTTGTTTCTATATACCAGACAACTACCAAAACATCTCCTCGATCATTGCTCATATGCAAGAAGCACTGACAGCCCCACTGCCCGTCAACAATTCCTGGTTCTACTGGTTTCTCCAGTGGGGTAACAGATGGGGACATTGGTTATTGACTATACTCAAACCGGTAATGTTTGTGTTGCTCCTGATATGCGTGATTGGACCATGTGTCCTATGATGTTTGAGAAATATAATGAAGATAGTGCATGTGTCCTATGATGTTAGAGATATAATGAAGATAGTGCATGTCATCATAGAAAGTTACCAGATGGTGAGGATGGATCCAGAGGAGTATCAGAACTGGCCTCAGCACCCATAAAAGAATTATACTCACCCCCCCCAAACGTGAATGAGTATGAACTGATAAAAGTGAGAAACTGATTATTTCTGCGAATGCTTATTGCTGGCTGAAGAAAATGGTACAATAGCCATGACTTGTATAATGTAAACAGTATTTTTCTGTTAGTCTGCCATTTGTGTAGAGATGCCTATATCTCACAAAAACAGCAGTATAATTTCCATTTCCCTACTAATGAAGTGCTTGTTGAAAACCTGTACAGGAGAGACAGGGACAGAGAAAAAAGGTATTAGGGAAAGACTTATGCTTTATTATAATTATCAAAAGAACTGATAAAATAGGGAATGTGTAGAGGAAATTTGCAAAGCAGTGATTTTTAGAGAAGTGATTTTTAGAAAAACACTGTCTATACAGTATAAGGTAAGGAAAATTGTTGAAAGTGTGTGTATATATGTTATAACTGACACATTAGAGAAGCAATTCCAGGACAGCAAACCCAGGGCTGAATGCTCCGACCACCATCCATGAAGGATAACAAGAAGACACCTGGCATGCAGGGACTGTATTAAAGAGTGTGTGTGTAAACAGGAAGTACTTCTCTGGGTGAAATGCACTGGTATTCACCGTTTGGAAGCCTGCTTTCATGAAATTACAATAAAATCAAATTTCTGTTTGCTTTCTTCTAACAAGTCTCAAGGTGTTGATTTATTACTTTTTCACTACAAGGAGAACACATGAACACCTCTCACCCATCCCAGCCCATCAACATAAAGCCTTTTCACACCCTTGGCAACCCCCCCCACTGCTAAGGCTGCACTCAAATTATGTGAAGACGATGCGAGACAGCTCTTCCAGAGTCAGAAAATCAAGAAAGCACCAGGCCCAGATGAAGTCTCCCCCTCCTGTCTCAAAGCCTGTGCTGACCAAATGGCTCCAATCTTTACACAGATCTTCAACAGATTCCTCAAGCTGTTTCAAGTACCCTCCTGCTTCGAAAGAAAGAAAGCACAACTTTATTCATCACACACTTGTGAAATTTCCTCTCTGAATTTAACCCATCTGAAGCAGTGAACACACACATGTGAGCAATGAGCAGCCATGCTAACAGTGCCCAGGGAGCAGTTGGGAGTTAGATGCCTCTCTCAAGGGCACCTCAGCCCAAGGCCGTCCCATATTAACCTAACCGCATGTTTTTAGACTGTGGGGGAAACCGGAGCACCCGGAGGAAACCCACACAAACATGGGGAGAACATGCAAACTCCACACAGAAAGGCCCTCGTCGACCGCTGGGGTCGTACCCAGGACCTTCTTGCTGTGAGGCAACAGTGCTAACGACTACACCACCATGCTGCCCTGAAAATAACATATGTAAAGTAATTTCTATACATTTACAAAGTTTTTGAGTCTGCAGTTTTTCATTTCTTCTTTTGTTTTTTTGCATTTTTCCTTTTACCAGTTGTATGCGTGTTATTTAGTTTTTATTTTTCTACCATTGGTGCAATTTTCACCAGTGACAAGTTGAAAGTATGTCTGTGAAGCTGAATACAATTATGTGTATTGATGTCACATCTGCCCCTGCTTGCACTCAAGACTCCACTTCCCAGAATTCACAGCGGCCTACAAATATGGCCACCATGGACTACAACACCCATCCCACATTTCACCGCTCACAGCCCCCAGATTATTGACTGCACACACCTGTTCACAGTCACCACAGCTCACCTATTTAAGGACTTTATGAGCAGTTTCTCATTGTGAAGTAGATGTTCAGTTCCTTGTGGCTGACTTCACCGATCCTTTTGATCATTGTTCTGCTTTTCTGGCTTGACTTTGTTTTGGACTTTGCCGTTTTGATATCGCCTCTGACATTCTGTTTGTGCCTCGCCTGACTATAGCCTGTTTTTGATTCTGCTTTCTGCCTCACGATTTGGCTTTGTCTGCCAGTTTGCCTGAATAAACGCTCTTCCAACTTTTACATCTATCTGTCACCTGCATTCCTAACGGAATACTTTGTCATCATCATGGATGTACAGGTAGACTGCCTTGTTTGCACAGGGTCATCTCTTAGGAGAACAGCAACAACGTCTGGGTGAACTTGACACCTGCATCACTCAGCTCACCAATGCTGTGTCACAAGCATTCCTAGCCCACCCTGTGTCAGATGCAAACCCCAACACATTTATCTCCCATCATGATAAGTTCTCAGGAGAAGTATCTGAGTGCAAGCGATTTCTGCTACAATGCTCTCTTCTCTACCCAGATAGAGACCACAGACCAACAGAAAATAGCCCAATTTTTCAACTTTCTCACTGGTAAAGTGCTGAAATGGGCAACTGCAATATGGGAGGAGTGAAGAACCTATGTTATCCTACAAGCAATTCATTGAGCTATTTCGCTGAGTTTTTGATCACAGGCCCAAAGAGATGGATGTTGGTTAACAACTACTCACTGTGAAACAAGGGAGGGGTTGCTGAGTATGCCCCCAAATTTTGCATTCTCGCAGCAGGAAGCAGCTGGAATGAGCCTGCCCTCAAAGCTGCATTTCGCCAATGTCTCAATCCTGAAATTCTCATTGAACTAGCCTGTAAGGATGATCAAGTCTCACTCGGCTCTCTTATCAGTATGTCCATTTGTCTCAAAAATCTACTCTGGAATTGGCTGTTACTGCAAAACCCCATGCACTGCCCATATGTCACAAGGTTGTCCGTCCCATCGAGTAGGCTCCAAAGCATCAACAACGACTGAGAGAGCCTTAGCCACACTAAGCCATCTCACAGTGAGCCAATTTAGGTCTCTCTCTCTCTGTCTATGTGCTTTCAGCCCTGTTAGATTCCAGAGCTGCCAGAAACTTCATTGACAGTGACACCATGTAAAGACTCCAAATACTCATACAACCACTCCCACAGCCCCTGTGGTTGAAGACCAGTGATAGTGGATACATTGGGAGTGGCATAGTCACATCCAGCACTAAACCCTTCTCCCTTCAAGTCAGTGCCTTGCACTAAGAAACCATTTAATTACTTGTCACAGTCACCAGAGATCAACATTTCCTTTTGGGGTTTCCATGACTGCAGCAGCATGACCCACAGATTTCATAGCAGGACAGAAAAATACGATGGTTGTCCCCATCCTGAATCCACAAGTGTCTCCATCTCCCTAAACTCACAGTTGCCTCTAACTTGGTGGAAAGCCCTGAAGTAACCATGATCACCTATATTCCAGAGTCTTACCTGAAACTCATAGAAGTATTCAGTAAGAGTAAAGCCAGCAGGCTTCCCTTTCACCAGCCTTATGACGATGCCATAGAGCTCTTTCCTGGAACCCTGCCTCCTCACTGTCGCATCTACCGACTTTCTACTTCTGAACAGAAGGCTATGGAGGAGTATGTGCAGGAAGCTCTACAACAGGGCTACATCGGCCCCTCTATGTTGTCTGCTTCTGCCAGTTTCTTTTTCATGGAGAAGAAAGGAGGGAGCCTTAGGCTATGCATTGACTATAGAGTTCTCAACCAGATTATGATAAAATACCATTATACCATGCCTTTATTTCCCTTGGCTCTTGAATTTGTTTACCAAGCTTGACCTATGAAGTGGCTATAATCTGGTGCATATCTGTAAGGGTGATGAGTGGAAAGCAGTGTTTAGCACCACCTCTGGTCATTGAGTACTATGTAATGCCATATTGCTATCCTACACGCCAAGTGTCTTCCAATGCTTGATGAATGACATATTGAGGGACATGCTCGAAAGATTCGTCATTGCCTACATCCATAATATCTTGAACAACTCCCCCACCATAAAAAGTCGTGTGACTCATGTCAAGAAAATCCTGGTTTGACTCCTTGAAAACCACCTCTTCGTCAAAGCAGAAAAGTGTGAGTTCCGTATCTCCCAGATATCTCTTCTGGAATATGTTTTCAGTGCTGAGGGAGTGATCATGGATGAGAACAAGGTCTCAGCAGTAATTATGTGGCCAACTCCCACCACAGTTAAGGAGCTTCAGTATTTCCTAGGATTCGCCAACTTCTACCAGCAATTTATCAGAGGATTCGGTTCCATCGTTGCTCCACTGACGGCCCTGCTTAAAAAGGTCCAGAGTGTCTTCCGTGGAACCAACCTGCTGAAAGAGCCTTCTCACAGCTCAAGGCAGGATTCACATTGGCTCCCATCCTGAAACACCCTGATCCCACTTAGCCATTCATCATGGAAGTTGGCACGTCCAAATCCAGAATTGGAGCAGTGCTATCTCAGTATTTCAGCAAGAAGCCCAAGTTGCATCCTGTAGAGTTCTTCTCCAAGAAACTTACCCCCGCAAAACAACTACAACATTGGGAACCGGGAGCTTTTGGTTGTCAGGCTAGCATTTGAAGAGTGGCAACACTGGCTGGAGGGAGCAACTTATCTGTTCATTTTCACTGACTGCAAAAATCTGGAGTATTTGAAGACTGCTAAATGTCTGAATCCTCATCAAGCCTGTTGGGCCCTCTTCTTCACACGTTCTCAGTTCACCAAAGCCTACAGGCCTGGCTCCAAGAACACAAAAGCTGAGTCTCTGTCCCATATCTACCCCTTCACAGCTCCAGTCCAGGATCCAGACCCCATTATCCGTCTAGCATGCTTTGTGAAATCCTTGATCTGGGAGATTAACCAAGAACTTGCTTGAACCACGCCATATCATGTCCCTGCCAACTGCTCAGCCAATCTTACATATCTTACCCCATGCCACAGAGGCAGTCTGATCACCTGGGCACACACCACTCCCATCACTGGGCATCCAGGTAGTCAACACACTTACCAACTGTTGTCAGCTAAGTACTGGTGGCCCAACATGTTGACGAATATCAACCATTACATTTCCTCATGTTCAGTGTGTGCAAAGCGCCCCTGGTCCCACATTACCATAGACTTCATCACAGCTCTTCCCAAAGCAATACAGTAATCATAGTCATCTTAGATCAATTCTCAGAATCTTTAAGAGTTATCTCTCTTCCAGGTCTCCCCACAGCCTTTGAGACGGCCGAACTCCTCTTTACCCATGTGTTATTTTGGTATCCCAGAAGATATTGTTCGTGATCGTGGTCCACAGTTCACATCTTGAATATGGTCAAAGTTCATGGACAAAATGGGAGTTTCGGTGAGCCTGACTTCTGGTTATCATCCTCAGTCAAATGGCCAGGTGGAAAGGGCCAACCAGGAAATTGGGTGTTTCCTCAGGGTGTTCTGTGCTGAAAACCACATGGACTGGGCATAGTTCCTGTCATGTGCTGAATACACCCAAATCTTTCTGTGACACTCTGCCACCCAGCTTACGCCCTTCCAATGTGTACTCAGCTGTCAACCTCCTCTCTTACCATGGGACAACTCTTCTACCAATGTACCTGCAGTCAAAAACTGCCCATGCCTCTAGTTCAAGCACAGTGAACAGGTGTAGGAGAGTGTCCACCAGCACTTGGAGGAAGTGGTGCAACGATACAAGCACTTTGCTGACCGTCATGGGGGGAGAACCCCCCCCAATATAACCCAGATTATTAATTACACACACCTGTTCACAGTCACCACAGCTCACCTATTTAAGGACTCTATTCACAGTGTCTCATTGTGAAGTACACACTCAGTTCCTTGTGTCTCATTTTACCAAGCCTTTTGATCATTGTTCTACTTTTCTGGCTTAACTTTACTTTGTACTTTGCCTTTTTGATATTGCCTGACATCCTGTTTGTGCATAGCCTGTTTTTGATTCTGCTTTCTTCCTCATGATTTGGATTTGTCTGCTGGTTTGTCTGAATAAACTCTCTTCCAGCTTTTGCATCTCTCTGTTGCCTGCATTTCTGACAGTTGGATGCTGAAATTTATTTATTTTTTTGTCCATTGCCCCGTTAAGATGTCTATTGTGATTTCATTTATATGAAGCATATGAGGGCGGCACGGTGGTGTAGTGGTTAGCGCTGTTGCCTCACAGCAAGAAGGTCCGGGTTCGAGCCCCGTGGCCGGCG
>JANZLB010000019.1:4631250-4644062 GCA_026167865.1 Notarius quadriscutis
TATTCTAAAATGTTCTCTGAACAGTTTTCTGTCCTGACTCTATCACTCTGATCACTCGTTTCGCTGTCTTTGTGCTTGTGTTCTTTTGCGTCAACTTCCCCCCCATTGATCTCTCTCTCTCTCTCTCTCTCTCTCTCTCTCTCTCTCTCTCTCTCTCTTCTCTTGCCTTAGAATCCACAAACTACTTGGAACTTTCATCAGTTCATCAAGATGTGGGTTAATTTCCTGTTTCGTAAACACCTGTTCAAAGCATAAGGGTGCGCTTTTTTTTTTTCCCTCCTCTCCTCAGGCTTAACATGAGCAAAAATGAGAGACTGGCGTGTTTGTGTTTCTGACTGAGAAACAGCAGGTTTTACACACCTCATTGTTTTCTCTCCCAGAATAGATTGGTCGCAATAATGGGCCAACTTTTGTTCCAGTGCTGCATCGGGTATGGGCGCTGATCCGTGCCCCGGATCTCCACCACCACTGGGCCAACTCAATGTAAAGCCATGCCAGGAATGTCAGAAATGTTTTGTTGGGCAAAAAGTTGTGAATTGTGTGGGTCTGTTCCACAGGACGCATTCCCCTGAAACGCAGCGGGTTCATCCAGCGAGCTGAAATAAGTTTAATCAATTCAAGTCAGATTTTATCGTTCCAGGATAAGTACCGGTAGGTCAATTCCAGCTCAAGTACCTTAGTTCAGGAATAAGCAAAGAAGTTAATTCTAGGATAAACAAGAGAAGCAAGTGCAGGTTCCAGGATGAATAAGTCAGATTCAGGACAAGCGAGTTAGTTTGAGAAGTAAGCAAGTTCGAGGACAAATTAGTACCAGGATAGGATCCCAGGTTAGCAAGTTTGAGGACAAGTTAGTTCAAAGCAGGAAAAGTAAATTCCAGGTTAAGTAGTTTCCTGGATGATTTAAACAAGTCTGGGGGTTACAATACTTCTGATTGAACTTTATACACGGATGTGCAAAGATGTGAAGTTTATCTTCAAGTTGTGACTGTATACATCACGAGTGAGTCGAGCGTTTATATCATATGGACACATTGACAAAAAAAATACACAAGTTAATGAAAAGGTTTTTAATTTTGAACCGGTTCACCATTTTGACAAGTCAGTGGGAAAACGCTGTGAGTGCCGTCACCGGAGTGAAATATCGGGAATTATGATACATCAGGACACCTTTTTTTTTTTTTTGCTGGAATAAAAATGTTCTATTCCCTTCTAGCAGGTTTCATTCATTTCATTTGGTTTAATAGCATGCAATATTGTTAGCATTTCACTTATCCTACGTGTATTACGTCACTCTACCCAATGGTTTACAATATTGCAGGGTTGTCAAGACATGACGTCACACGTTGGAGACGTAAAACTTCCTCGCTAGCGAGTGAGCGACTGGGACAATTTGTAAACGAACATGGCTGCCAGGTTTGGTTCGTTAAATAAATACGGAAGCTTTTGAAAGCGTCTGGAAATGATGAGATGAGATAATAATGGCCGTCTTTTTTCCGTGGTATATCAGGTATATTCCATTCAGCTACTCGTCTTCGACTCGTTCAGTATCATGCTAGCTGAATACAATATATTTGATACCATGGGGAAAAAAAAAAAAGCCAACCAGTGTTATTTAAATGTCACTCAGATCCGTGATGGATTTTGTATGAAAAATGCAAGCTTTTCAACACGAGAAGATAAACTTCATATCTTCAAGCCAACATGTGACTTTTTTTCTTATATTGACACATTCACCAACAAAAAAAAGACCCAAATTTATCAAAACAACTCATCGATTTCCTCACAAGTGGCATATAGAGACTTAATGTCATGGTTTTGGTTCTCCATGTCCTGGATGGAGCTCGAATTAAAAATACAAGTGGCGTATTTCCCAGTAAAACACTCGTTATATATGTATTCCCCACACAGAATTGAATATATTGTACATCTGGTGTGGATTTTTTTTTTTTTTTTTTTTTTAAACCCTGGGGAAAGAACTATTTAGACAGCTCATGTTTATTGATGCTGGTTTTGTCATGCAGATCTTTTCAACCTGTATAGTTTCTTTAAGACTTTACATTCCAATGTCTTCAATTTTAGAAATGTGAAAATCTAACATTTTCAGCCCCGTGTTTGACAGCGTGTCTCCTCATGCTAGTTTTTCACAGACGGAACGACCAACAAGCTGGTGGGCTGCTACATGGACGAGAGCCCAGAGGACGTGGTGTTGGTGAGGGTGTACGGCAACAAGACCGAGCTGATCGTGGACCGAGACAACGAGCTGAGGAGCTTCCAGGTTCTCCACGCCAATGACTGCGCTCCTCACCTCTACTGCACCTTCAACAACGGCATCTGCTACGAGTTCATGCAGGGAGACGCGCTCGGCACGCAGGACGTCAGGGACCCGGCGCTGCTCAGGTGAGGCGTGGAATTGGTGCCGTATGTGACCTGAAGAAGCTCTAGCTAAGATTTACAGATTTGGTGTGGGAGCTTTGCAGGTCAACGTCGGATACCGGTTATCGCCCGCACGCAAAAATAGCCAATTAACACGTGAATCAGGAACGATTGACGGTTGTACATGTGTTTTGAGGTCTCTGGTATTACCTGGAAGCCCCACCCTCTTCCTCTATCTCGCATTAGGATTCAATTTTTCTTGCAAACAACTAGACACTTTATTGGGGAAAAGCCGCAGCTCATCTCTTTTTGTGAAAAGTCCTCATGGACGTTATTTTATTTACTTATTTTTTTATGAATTGCTCAATGTTCCATGTTTTTGCTTGGAATAATAAGAGAGAATCAAGTGTAGCAGACGAGCGGGAGCGGTATCTCCCAGGCGCCTGGTGGTTACCTCAGACGAGTGACCTGTGAAGGGCCGTTTTGAAATTGTACGTCTGTAGCAGGTCTGCTGTCGTCATCGTCGTTTTGAGTTCCAGACCTCTGCTGTTCATCGAGGAGCTTCATCAGTTCTCCTGCATGGTGGGAGAATACAGTAATGACGACGTGTCTGTTGGGGATTCGCAATTATAACCTCATGAAACATGATGAGGTGTGAACCGGAGTGAAAACGTCAGCATGGTTGAGCAGGCGTGTCCGTTCCAGCTCGTCGTCTTTCGCTCTACTTTCAACTTTGTACTTGGAGAGAGAGACTGATGAGGCTTGACCTTGAGAAATGATACTCCACTGCTAGAATTATAAAGTGTTTGTCATGTTTTCAGCTCCACGTAAATCTCCACACTGTAGGATTGATAACGCGCTAATGTTAAGGGGCGACTTTTCCAGATCCCTGCTTAGATTAATGAGATCAGGTGTTCCATTAGCACTGGAACTAAATGCAGGGCTGCAGATTTGGGTACTTTATTCGGGGTCAGATAGTGAAATTTTAAAAAGTTAGCACATTGCTGTGAGGGCTGACATCAGCCGTAAGGTGTGTATTTGGTAGAACGGTATTTAAAGAAGGGTGAGGTGTGTGTGTGTGTGTGTGTGTGTGTGTACATCATACTTGTGTAATGCAAGGAATCTTGTTTCACTGACCTTGTGGCAGTTTTCATGGATGGAAGCGCACACAGGTGTGGTTTTTTTTTTTTTCTCTTCTTTAAATAAATACCCATTCTTCTCTCCTACTCAAGCATACTGGATTAACACACTGGACCCAAAGACGACAAAAGTGTTTTTGTGAGGTGTTGTGGGGGTTAAAATCTAACTTATCTTCATTCCATCATGTCAGTTTCTTATCTAGAACATTTTTGGAAAGAAATTTTATGTAACTCGTCCTTCATAAATGTAGTTTAAATACCCAGATTACAGGTCAACTCGGCTTTTTTTTTTTTTTTCTTCCCCCAGTACAACAGAGCCAATAGCCAGTATATCCTGATATCCCCCCCGCCCCAAATAAATAAATAAAAATTAAAGATTTAAGCATACTGGGTTAACACACTTGACCCAAAGACCAGAAACTATCAGATCGTGTGTACTTTCGAGGTGTGGTGTTTGTGTGTGTTGTTTTTTTTTTTTAAAGTCGGAAACATGCCTAAACTTTTTAGATGGCTTATAAATGTATAAATATAATTATTCTATCCACATTCACTGGATACGAGCAATCACGCGCTCTGATTGGCGACTCAACTCCTAGGATATCAGCCCATATACCTTGAGTAGAGAAAAACAAAATGGTAGAGCGTGTTGCTGAAGCAACCGAGGACGAAATAAAAACTTGAAAATAAAATCCCTCCCAAAAAAAGCAACAAAATATGGAATGAAAGTATTTGGTATCTCTTTATTTTTCAATAATTGTTATAGCATTGTTCACAAATTGCTCCTGTTCCACCGGTTTGCTTACATTGTAAGCAGAAGTTATTTTGTCGGGTGTTTTTGTATAAAGTTTTTATTTATCGTATTTGTGAAAAAAAGAATGCTCTGTTTCTCAAAATCCAGTGAATGTGAATAAAACAAGTTATTCCACTCAGTCTCGCTCGTCGTACATGGATTATAGACGATGCCACGCCTCGTCGGCTATCGGCTCATGTACGACCCGATTTCGTGGAATAACTGTTAGATGTGTGGCGGACAAAAGTAAGAAAAACATAATCAAACTGTGCTTTTCATATCTCCTGTTCATGCTTTTCAAGTCTCCAATTTTATTTCATTTATTTTTCAATATGCCAACAAATGGAGTTTCAATAAATGCAGTGATGGGGTGTGTAATATGTATATATTAGTTTCTGCGTGGTCTATCGAGACTTATCAGAAAACTCACCGAAGTCACTTCGAATAATTATTATTATTATTATTATTATTATTTTTTTTTTTTTGTGACGTTGCTGTTAGATGCGATAACTTAATCATTCAGTTTCTCTTGGAGATGTTTAAGTTTTAATCTCTGCTTTGTGTCCCTCATTAGACTCATCGCTACAGAAATGGCTCGCATTCACGCCATTCACGCCCACAACGGCTGCATCCCCAAACCCAACCTGTGGATCAAAATGAGCAAGTACTTCTCCCTCGTGGCCACGGAGTTCACCGACCAAGCTTCCAACGCCAGGTAAGCCGAGCACGGGTACACACATGCCCAAGACAGCAAGATGGTGCGAGTCCTAAAAGCTTGCGCAAGCAATTAATTTAGATTGATCAGTGAGTATGTAAAAGATTATTATTATTAGTATTATGAAACCATGATGCTTGAGCCATGTAGCACTCGATTTCATCATAACCATGAAAGTGTTACACTTGGTTATTTGATTGGATAATTTATGCTTGCTAATTTATTTCTTTAAAGTCAGTTTTACAGATGCCCATGATCAACTAGCATCATAAGAGGTTTTTATATCCAATATTTAATTATCCCCCCCAACTGCTTTTGTAAAACAACCGCACGTTTTTATTTTCCTTTGCACTCTGCAGCAGCTCTCCTCCAGCCGAGCGAGTTAGAATTATCGATGATACGAACATTATCAGGGTCAGCGTGCACCTGGAAGGCCATTATGTAAGGCCAGTCATTCATCAGCAGCTGGTGAATTACAGAAACGCAGGCTCTCGAAAGCCCTGCCGATGTTGACATTCCTTCGTTTATCAGGAACAGCGTGATGAATCCTGTGTGTCGCACGGCACAGGCGGTTATCAGTGATTTTAGACCATCTGCGATGCGAGGTCATCGAGAGCGGGGCGTTAGCAAAGTTCTATGTTTAATCGGTTTTATTGGCTTCGTTTCTGGAAATTTGGTCTCGTTTCTAGGTTCGTCTGCATTCCTGCTCATCTCAACATCACTTCTTTTCTCTTTCATTCAAAAATGTTTAGTGATACTTTAAATAAAAAGGCTTGAATGTTAAAAGGAGGAAAGAAGTAATTTATACTGTATTGATATGAAAGTAAGCAGTAGGCGGGGCTAAAGGATGTAGTGTGAGATCATGTGTAATGCAGTGCGGTTGTTTAAGATAAAATTCACTGCCTTCAATTAGAGTTGACTGTTTTCAAATTTGTATAAAAAAAAAGTCTATCATGGCCTGATTTATTGCATTATCTATATCGTGTCGTCTTATTGCCCGGCTGTAGTCTCTACACGACACCATGTGAGTGACATCACAGCCGTTTCCTACAAACCCACTGCCTGTGTTGAAGCATGTCCCAGATTAGGGTCAAAGAGTAATTTACAGTGATGCCAATTAGAGAGAGAGAGAGAGAGAGAGAGAGTTGGGTGTGTGTGTGTGTGTGTGTGTGTGTGTGTGTGTGTGTGTGTGTGTGTGTGCATGCTTGCAGCTCCAAAATTAGTCTCTTAAGCCCATTACCTGAGGAGAGTGCTCCATGGCAGTAGTGCACTCATTAGTTTCAGCACACCGCTTCGTTAAGTGCTGCGTGACAAACATCACGGTGCGATTAGGGACGTTCCTGCTGGTTGAACTTTCTAGAAAGTAGTCACGTTTGAGTGTTCTGGAAACGGGAAGCTCGTTGCAGCTGATAAAGTGGCCAGGAAAAAGTCTTTCAAAAGTCCAGTTTGAGTTTAGAACACTTTTTTTTTTTTTTTTTTTCCCTCTTCCTTTTCAGCTCTATGGGAATACATGTGTAAATGACTCGATAAATAATTATTCCACGAAATCGAGTCGTACATGAGCTGATAGCATGGCACTGAGTTGGCTACAAGCCATGCACAACGAGATTGAGTGGAATAATTGTTTTATTCTATCCATGTTCACTGGATTTTGAGAAATGGAGCATTTTTATTTTTGTTTTGCAAATTCAAGAAATAAACTCTTTATACAAAACATCCGACAAAATCCTTTACGCTTAGAATGTGAACAAACCGACGAAATGACAGGAGCAATTTGTGAAAAATGCATTAAAAATAATTCTTTAAAAATGAAAAGAGAAATTCTTACCATCAAACACTTTCTTTCCATGTTTTGTTGCTTTTTCTTTTGTATTTTTTTTTTGGGTTTTGTTTTCGAGTAGTTTTTATTTCATCCTCGGTTGTTTTGGTAACATGATCTGCCATTTTCTTCTTCAGGGTTTTTTATTTTTATTTTGGCGGTTGGCAAACCGACTCGAAGGTGCATTACTGCCACCGACTGGGTTGGAGTGTGAAACGGAGCTCTTTTTTGGGGGGGGGGATATTCTTTTAGCTATTTGTTTCTTTTAAATATTTAATAGTGATATATCTGATCTTGATGCGTGCTGCTATTTTGTTTTTCTCTACTCATGGTATGAGTGGATATCTTAGTAGTAGAGTAGCCAATCAGAGCGCATGATTGCTCTGCTCATACTCAGTGAATGAGGATAGAATAATAAGGACTAGACTAAGACTTTTTTTTGTGGGGGGGGAACTTTCATTTAATAGAAAGACAGTCATGCTAGCATAAAAAAAAAACTACACTAAATAGTTTTCCTCGTCTCATTTATCAAAGCAGCGTTCGTCATAAGCATCCCGACATCTCTGAAGTGTGTGCTTATAAAAGAACATTGAGAAAGCCAGGCTCTTTTTTTTTTTTTAAATTTGTTCTTGATGCCAAAGGGGGGGGGAAAGCCACGCCAAACTGTTCGGTTTCTCTTTGCCAGAATCCAAGAAGAAGTTCCCAGTAAGGAAGTGCTGGAACAGGAAATGACATGGATGAAGGAGCATCTGTCTCAGCTTGGCTCGCCTGTGGTGTTGTGCCACAACGACCTGCTCTGCAAGAACATCATACACAATGTGAAGGAAGGTGTGTGTGTGTGTGTGTGTGTGTGGAGGATGTTTTGTTTTTCCTTGTGTTACTATAAATCGTGGACAATGTAGGTTTTATTTTCTCATAATGGTGCATTCTTACCATGTGAAATAATATTATACACCATAAATAAATCTGACGAACCTCAACACATGGTTTATACTGTGTTAAAAAAAAAAAATCCATGTAGTTATAATCTATTCAAATGATGTGTGGACTTGTAAATAGTTTCATGCATCGTTGGACCCCAGTGCTCTCGGATGCTCCATTCTGATTGGTCAAGATGTGTTGATTGATTTCCTTTAACAGCAGCTTGGACTGGAAAATCCCAGGTTTATATTAACACTTGAACACTTACACCAGCTGGGCGTTGATTGATTGATTGATTGATTTTCCTATTACAGGAAGGAAAAGCTATTAATCAAGAATAGCCTACTGAAATCTATTATTCCTCACCCTTCTGAAAAATGTCAGCGTCTATGCATATGCATGAGTATGCAAATCTTCAGCGCTCTCGCGAATGGTCTACTATCACTAACTTGGAAGACTTTTGAATGATCTAACAGCAGGTTGAAAGATGCCGTAACAATCCTAACTGCTTTATTCGTTGTAGTTAGTTAGCGAGCAAGTTTAGCATGCAGTATCTGCGACTAAAAGTTTGCAGGAAGCTACGTAAATCCTTTAATTGTCAGTGTTTATTGAGTAATATTAAGAGGGTGTCGCTCTTAATTTTCCAGGTTACGTTCGTTTCATAGACTACGAGTACTCGAGTTACAACTACCAGGCGTTTGATATTGGGAACCATTTCAACGAGTTTGCAGGTGAGCGAATCACACGGCACGATTTAAGGCCTGGAGCATTAACGCTTTGATGTTATCTGCCAGATATACTGTGTGTGTGTGTGTGTGTGTGTGTGTGTGTGTGTGTGTGTGTGTGTGTGTGTGAGACAGGCATGAGTGAGCTGGACTACGGTCTGTACCCGAGTCGGGAGCTTCAACTGGATTGGCTGCACACCTACCTGAAGGCCTACAAGCACTTCACTCAGAAAGAAGAGGAAGTGAGCCAGCGTGAGCTCGAGACCCTGTACGTGCAGGTCAACAAGTTTTCACTGGTGAGTAAATCAGTAACGAGAGAATAAAGGTGGAAAAGAGAGAATTTCTCATAAATGGGGCATGGGGGGTGTTTGTCATAAAGCATTAACTTCAGATTGTTACCAATATGGCAATGAAAAATTCACAACAAAGAGAAGGATTCATAGTGCAAAGTGTACAGGGCGGAGCTCTATACTACAGAGAATTGTGGTCACAAAAGCAATCAACCTGATTTTTGATGGCTTTTGTGATCATATGATGTCGTCATAAACACTTGACCACCAGACAATGAAATTTATCTGCGGAGTTTTTATCCAGCACTTTTAAAATTTCAGTGAATCTCCATGTTTTTATCCTTCCTGGTTGAAAGAAATGTACCGTCTGGAGTAGGGTCCGAGGCAGATCGGACCAGGCTGATTCCCTCAAACAAAATTTAATTGACATTTAATTGTTTGTTGATTATATGTGGACTGACGATGAGGTGGAAGTGCTGCTTAAGGTTCGCTGAGGTCTTTATCCAAAACGTAACCGATGATTTGGATTGATTGAAAAGGCATTGAGTGAAATGAATCAGGGCCACGATCGTTGATTTATTATTATTGAAAGGGTGTGTGTGGGGGGGTTTCTCAACAAAGAATCGAATTTTATCATGAAACATCAAACTGTTGCTTTAAGAATTGAAAGTGCATGGTATCAGATATTGTGTAGAAGCCTGAGGTTTACGCCCCAGTCATAATAAAACAAATATAAATTAAATTGGAGCACATTTATCAAATAAGAATTTACAGAGCAAAGTAACCGCAAGGGTTTTGCAGCTTGTAACGCTTTTAAAAATATCTGTCCACACATAGCTGAGCCCTGAGAGAGTGACGCTATCGTGATTAACCTTTTGTTCCTCTCTCCTGACAGGCATCACATTTCTTCTGGGGTTTCTGGGCTCTCATCCAGGCTAAGTACTCCTCCATCGACTTCGACTTCCTCGGGTAAGCAGCTTCTCTTCTCTTCAGCTTTTATTTCATGAGAACTTTTTTTTTTGTACTAATCAATGCAGCAAAAGCAAATTAGCTCATCACCGATATCACAACTCTCATTCTAAAGCTAATCTTGCCTTAATTTTTTTTTTTAAACAGTAAATAAATATAGGCATGATCATTTTTAATGGATTCTGTAATATTTTTCAACTCCGTGTCTATCCACTGGATCTATAGTGTATGAACGATTAAAAAGAAGTTTGTGTTTATATGGCCTGAGAAAAGCACGGAAAAACTATTTACTCCAAACTGACTTATCATAGAATACTGTGACGAATTTAAAATATGTGACTTCGATGATGCCGTATAACCATCTCTACATAATATTCAGTGATTGTTTACTTGAATGATCTTACCAGACCTGTCAATCTTGATGTAATTTATATAGGTAGGAGCACCGCAATTTAATATTTGCATGCTCTAGTTGTCACTCAGAAATGCACCGAAAGAGCATCCGTATTATCATTCATCCACCAATATGACTGTGTAATGATTTTCATAGACAAATACTGGGTATATTTACCATTTAACTATTATTTAACACTGTAATACTTAAATCTATGTAGTTAACATTTTTTACTAGGCATGTAGCAATATATTATGCGATGATTTGAATTTATGAGAAATTAATCGTGATTTATCCCCAGGTTGTCGTCTGTTTTTCCGAACTGTAATTGCATTGTTTAGACAGCAGAGGGCGCAATAATGAACAGTGCAGGGAATACACGTAACTTCACTGTAGGTGGAAGTGAGACAGCTCTAATGCCATGAAAATGCACAAAATACAGATCTAAACCGTGAGAGCTGTTGTGTGATTGTGTACAAATAGATTTAACGAGCAGTCAGAGCTCTTTTTACTGACTGCTGAAAGATGAAGAAAATGGAGGCAGTATAAATGTTTGTTTGACAAAAAGTCTATTTTAGCTATTTTATTTTCAATAAAAGGAATGTTTTAGTTAATAGATTCTTTTACGCCAACCTTTACAAATATGGGTAAATAATTAGTGTTTTAAGAAAATAGAACTTTAACAAAAGGAATATTTAAGTTGATGAATAGGAAGACAAATGTATTTATTTGCTAATAAAATATTATTCATTTAATCTTTTTTTTCAAAACTTGTGGGAAAATTAGCCCAATATCATGAATTGGAGAAATGGTTATATACCTATGCTTTATTATGGATGCCGAAATTGGTCATTTTTGGTTGTTATTTTGGTGGAAACTAAAGGATTTTTAATTTTTTTTTTTTTTAAATGATTGTACTAAAGATTAATAGGCCAACAAGAAATTGAACATCGTCAATGTTGATTGTAATTATAAAGTAATTAAATGATTGAGATGTCTACAAGCTACAGCGACTAGCAGTTTTCTGTGCTGGCTACTCGATCCAAGAAGGAAAAAAAACCAAAACTTGCCTTTCAGTGTTCATGCGATTTTTATATTGCTTCTGCTGCCCGTAATTTTCTACAAATCCAATTATTCCACCATGAAATTGTCTTCGATTTGCAACGAGTGTGACCAGAAGCGACGCCATATTTGTTGATCGATTCTTGTGCTCTGATTGGCTGAGCTGGCTCACATGACCACGCTGTAGCGTATGTAGTTATGTTACAGAGCCAGGCAGTGTACTACAGAGGGTAATTAAGAAAGCCAAGCACATACACATCTGGAGGGAAATTTCATACATATTTTACAGGGAAATGGTTAGTAACTTGTTAGCTGAGAATGCACCAGAAGGCATGTAAATTTAAAAATTTTCTGGGGGGAACATTCCCCCAGACCCCTCTAGCATTAGCGTGCCACAGCTGCCAAAAAAATTCCAGAACCACCTACTACCTTTTTTTTTTTAGCCAGCTACTTCAGCTTTTCTAAAGAACCCTGATTGATTTTTCTTGCCCCAGCAAGCAGGTTGAACTCCTTAAACTTGAAATGGTGGAAATGCTAATTTTCTTGTCTTAGGCTGTCGGTTCTAGATGATTACATCATTTATGATTTTTTTTTTTTTAATGATAAATTTACTCGCACTTCCAACTAGCTATGCTGCATTATATTTCGCTATTTCTCAACTAATTGTTTTATTTATTCATTATGTTGCACGGTTACTGAGACAGCCCAACGATTCTTGGACTCTGGGCAAATTTTGAAGTTAATAAATTGATGTAGACTTTTTTTAAACCACATTTTATATATTGTGCTGTTGGATGCAGTATCTTTCCCATTACAACGTTTGTATTGTTTTTCCGAACGTGCAACTGGTTTCAGTTAATTTGCACGATCACCACTGTGTACTATTCATATGTCGCCGCCTACTGGATATATTTTGAAGTGCAGTTATAAATAAGCTTGTGGTTAATCGTGGAACACTATCTTTAAGGGTGTTTTCAAGAATATGTAACAAGAACAGGACACTTGTTCAGAAGCACCAACAAATATTTAAAATTATGCTGCTGTGTTAAAGATGGCCGGTGGACGTTTTGGGTAATGTTTCCGTTTTAAAAATGCATTGCCTGTCAGTGTGGGGTGGAATGTATGAATGATGGCTGCACTGGAGTGAGCGCTGAAGAAAAGGTGCCGAATGCCATCCTTACGTTAATAAAGGACGCTGGTGTCTCTTTGCAGCGGAAACACAGAAACATGAGTCAACAGAAAGCACAGGTTCTGGCACTTTACCCCCATCAACCTGCAGCAGGATTTCTGTTTCTGCTGGATCTAATGACCGAGAACGTCCAGTCTTAACCACGCGGCGAAACAAACGGGTTCGATGAAGGCCGCAACTCGGTGTGTCCTCGTGTGACTGTTCTAATTTGCATTATGTACGACTTTTTGAAAAGGATGTAGTTCAAGCGTGATATCTGAGTTTAACAGGATTAGATAGGATTTAAAACGTACAACGTTGTAACAAGCTTTAAACAAGATCTGTTAATTGTCACATGTACAAGTTTTCATCTCATCTCGTTATCTCTAGCCGCTTTATCCTGTTCTACAGGGTCGCAGGCAAGCTGGAGCCTATCCCAGCTGACTA
>JANZLB010000019.1:5552289-5562394 GCA_026167865.1 Notarius quadriscutis
GACTTTGTACATTGGATCAATAGAACATTGAATTACATTCGATCAGAATCAGCATTCAATATTGGTAAGTTACCCCCCTGTTCTTAACTTTCTGTAAAATCTATAATCGTTCCATCAAACGCATAATAAAAATAACTGACTTTTTTCGTGGTACATCATATATTCCATTCAGCTACTTGTCTTCGACTCGTACAATATCACGCTAGCTGAATGGAATATATCAGATATACCATCAACGCCAACCAATATTATTTAAATAATAACAGACGAAGTTGAAGTTATTATTCAGTAAGCCTGGGGCAGATAACTGTTTTAGTACAAATACACAGTTGACTATTTCAAACTTCAAAAGTGACATGCAAATGTAATTCAGGTGCGGCACAGACTTGTCATTTATCTACGCCGACTCACATAAAATACTTGGTTCTGAAATCGATAAAACAAATCACAATCCCACCTTACCTTCGAATAGTTTTAGACCAAACTTTGTAGCATCTTCAGTGCTTTTAGGAGCAGCATTTTCTTTCATCACTTCTCATTCTTCCTCACTTACAGTGACAAAGCGATTGTCCGCCATTTTGCCGAGTCGCTCGAGGGGACCGTCAAGAAATAATCTGAATCTCTCGACCAATCAGCATGCGCGATTTTCTCGTCGTCTTTTTCTGCCCAATGAAATGGCAGAGGTGCCAGTTGAAATGAAAATCTGGAATGACTTGCGAGGTGTTTTGAGCTGTCTGATATAAACAAGCACTGATTACAAGCCCCGCCCCCTTTCCTCCAATCTCACGCGCTGAACACGCACAGTCTCGCTCTCAAGATAAACACAATTCTTTGAGTTCATTGCTACAAAATAAAATCTAGCAATGTACGTATTAACACTCCTAACATAAGACAAGTCTATGCATATTTAACAGTTATTCCACGAAACCGAGTTGTACAGGAGATGATGGCTGACGAGGCGCGTAGCTATAAGCCGTGTACGACGAGATTGAATGGAATAACTGTTTTATTCTATCCACATTCACTGGATTTTGAGAAATGGAGCATTTTTATTTCTTGCAAATTCGATAAATAAAAAGTTTATACAAAACGTCTGACGAAATAATTTCCGCTTAAAATGTAAACCAACCGGCGAAATGACAGGAGCAATTTGTGAAAAATGCAATAATAATAATTCTTGAAAAATATAAAAAGACATGTTCTTACCATCAAATACTTTCATACCATATTTTGTTGCTTTTATACTGTATATATACATATATAATTTTTCAGGGTTTTGTTTCCGAGTAGAGTTTTTATTTCATCCCTGGTTGGTTCAGCAACGCGCGCCGCCATTTTGTTTTCCTCTACTCACGGTATATGAGCTGATATCCTAGTAGTAGAGTAGTGGATATGAGCAATCGGAGTGCGTGATTGCTCATATCCAGTGAATATGGATAGAATAATCTCGGTTATTTCTTGTGATTGATTATTAAACACTTTTACAATCACTTCTATGCTACGTTGCTGTTTGAATGAATTGAAATGACGTTCAGGTCTAAAGTTTTGAAATTGAAATATTACCTCAGGCTTGTTCTATAATGAACTAGAGTGAAATAAATATTTATTTTTTAAGCTTGTGTGTTAGTTGTCAATGTACATTTTTAAAAACACCTCAAAAATAAAAGCTCTCATGTTGCGTATTGAATTTTATTGGAACTGAAATACTGTATGCTATAATTAATAGCTGGTTTTGCACTGAAGTGTGATGTTCCTTTGTAGAAACGCTCGTCTTAAAGTGAGGCTGATAGGATCAGAGGCTCAGGAAAGGCTTGATAAAAATTTTATATGATTACTGTCTTGCTTAATCAGAGCCTACCTCATGGACAATGTCAGGCATAAACTACAGCATGGAGGTCGAGATTCAGACAAGCATGGATGGTTAGACGACATGCCTCCAGCCCTGACATTTGCTGAATGTCATTATCTTCATTCAGTCAAGCAAGGAAATGAGCGAATGTTGCTGTAAGCAGCTCTTGTAACACGTACAAGTACAAAACAGTGAAAAGAAGGTGCAGTTTCCAGATGTAATGCGAGTGTGTTGTGTTGCTAATCTATTTTTGCGTAAACTAACCCCCCCACCACCAATTCCAATTTTTGCGCCTGATTGTGTGGGTGGACAGGGGGCACAACAGGAGGGTGTGACCTTTAAAATGCACCAGTGTAGTAAATCGGTCCAACATTTCCATCTGTCAAGACCTCTCTTAGCTCAAATGCAAAGGTCAAATGGCATTTTCCTGAATTCTGTAGTTCTGTAATTGCTCTTTATTTACCGTCGCGGTCAGCGGTTTACACACAGGACATGTCATAAAGGGCATGAATGTCATGGTAGTATTGGGTTTTCAATGATTTCTTTGAACTGTTCTTTTTTGTGCTACATACATCTTTAATATGGGGGAAAAGACCCAAGGATTTGGTGCATAAAAGACCCAAGAAGACCCAAGGATTTGGGATTTGGTTTGAATTTATTTTGAGTTTTCTGAAATCAGTGTAGAGCATTTTGACTTACTGGTTAGAGAAGTAGCTTTGGGACCAAAAGGTTGCCGGTTCAATTCTCTAGACCAGCAGGAATGGCTAAAGTGCCCTTGAGCAAGGCACCTAACCCCCACCTGCTCCCCAGGCTGCTCGACGTATGTTGTACGTCGCTCTGGATAAGAGCGTCTGCTAAATGCCATTAAAAAATATATCCAGCACATCTAATATTTGGATAAATACTGCAGTCCTTAGCAAGTTTCACCTTGACCAGATGCTTTTGGTAGCCATCAACAAGCTTCTGGTAGAATTCTGATTGGATATTTGACTGCTCTTCTTGGCAGAATTGGTAGAGTTCAGTTAAATTTGTGTATTTTCAATGGAGTGGAGGTCAGGACTTGTTTTAAGCATTAAGCAACCAACTTTAATATCTATTTGGGGTCATTGTCCTGTTGTGTCTAAGTTTCTGATAGTTTGAGGTTATGCTGAAGAATTTTGAGCTAGTTCTCCTACATTATTCCATCCACTTTGTTCAATGCACCAGTTCCGCTGGCAGCAAACAGTCACAGATCATTACATTGATCTTATCAAGAGTGACATACAACATACCCAGAGCATCCTGGGGAGTGGTTGGGGGTTAGGTGCCTTGCTCAAGGGCACTTCAGTTGCTGGTCCAGGGAATCGAACCAGGGAAGCTGCTTCTCTAACCATTAGACCAAATCATGCTACCACCACCATGTGTTCCTCTGTACCTCTGGTTGCTGTGGCCAAACAACTCCATCTTTGTCTCATCTGACCATAAAACTTTCCTCCACAAGGCTTTTTCTTTGTCCATGTGGTCAACTTGTAAACCTTGAAGGTGTTGATTTTGGAGCAGGGAAGGCAGCCTTTCAGTCCATGGTGATGTAAATCTCGCTTGATTGTAGACATCGTTCCAACAGCTTCCAGTTCATGGCTGGTTTGTGCCTTGGTGGTTCCTGGATTGTTCCTGACCAATGACCCAATTTCCTATCAGCTGAGGGTGATAGGTTTTGGTCTTCATTGAAACGAAGTGGCTCCATCTCCCGTTAGCTTGTAATTATGTACAGTTATTTGAAACGATCTTGGAATCTGCAGTTGTTTAGAAATGGTTTCAACAGACATTCCTGTGTTGTGTACATCTACGATCCTCTTTCTCAGATCTTCACACGTGGACATTCCACAAGATTACATGTAACGATTAATAGATAAAATGTATTGGTTTTATCTTTTAAAATGATAAACATTTGTTAGTATTGGAAAGTTGCTTTGGTACAAGAGGAATAAAACACATTTATTACATGCTTCGTCATGCTGTGACAGCGTTCCACCAAGTATTTTATTCCTTACATATTTGACAATGGTGGTTGTTTTCTGCTCTTCCTGCATGCTTGCGTCTTCCTCATATTTGTGTGCTAACTAGTTCTATAATAACCACTTTACCTTGCAACCATGTACTAATTAGACCACAATTATTGATAACCAAATCTCTGCAGCTACTACATGAAAAATAGGATTATAATCAGACCAGATGTTTTGTTATTGGATGCATTGGACTGTAATATCCTCACTGGAATTGTAATTTCACTGAAATGTGGATCTTGTTTACTGAACCCTCCTTACCGATCACAATCACAGCACCCAATCTAAACCCTGTTATTCATGCCGCAATCTGATCTATACTATTACCATCCCATGCGTTGGATTGGATTGGATTGGCCTCTTTGTGTCATTAATGATGGGGTTAGATATAAACCATGCCTTGCATAAGACTGCTAGTGGATAATGATAGTCTGGGTGAAGCTGAGCTGTATTTTGTGTCAACTTTCACTTTAGGAACAGGTCGATCCCATGGAAAATAAACCACTTTGCTTTATCGCCTTCTGTTGAACTGAATGGGGGGCAGGCAGGAAAATGTTTTGAATGGTCTTGCGGTTTCACTAATGTATAATAATAATTGCCATTTATTATATAGACACAATTGTGTTACTGGGAAATATACCACTTGTATTTTTCATACGAACTACATCCGGGACACTGAGTAGCATATTTTTCAAATCTGGGGCCTTTTTGTTTGTGAATGTGTCGATATAATAAAAAGAAAATCACATGTTGGCTTGATGATATGAAGTTTATCTTCTCGTGTTGAAAAACTTGCATTTTTCAGACGAAATGCATCGTAGATCTGAGCGACATATTTAAATAATATTGGCTGGCGTTGAGTGGTCTAGCAGATATATTCCATTCAGCTAGTCGAAGACCAGTAGCTGAATGGAATATATCTGATATACCATGAAAAAAGGCCAGCCAATATTATTATTATTATACATACACATTCTTTTCAGGTGTTCAACGTGTCTTTCTCTTTCAAAATTCTCTCAAAATCTTCCATATTTAACGACGCAAACCTGGCGGCCATGTTTGTTTACAAATTGTCCCAGTCGCTCGCTAGTGTGGAAGTTTTATGTCTCTTACGTGTGACGTCATGTTGTCTTGACAACCGTGCAATATCGTAAACCATATTCACCTCTCATTCACCATTGAGTAGACGTAGGATCAGCGATATGCTAACAATATTGCATGCTATTGAACCAAATTAATGAAACCCGCTAGAAGGGAATAAAACATGTTTTTATTCCATCAAAAATGTGTCCTGTATGTAAAATAATTCTCGATAGTTCACTCCGGTTACGTCACTCCCAGTGTTTTCCCGCTGACTAGACAGATGCGCTTTGTCAAAATGGCAAACCGGTTCAAATGTAAAATTCTTTTGATTAACTTGCGTATTTTTTTGTGGGTGTGTCCGTATAATATTAAAAACATTACATGGTGATGCGAAAATATGAAGTTTATCTTCTCGTGTTGAAAATATTTCACTTGTTCACTTTGCTAACTCGTGATATACTGTATACATTCGCCACTCGAAGATAAACTTCATATCTTCGCGCCACCGTGTAATAATCCTGTATGTATATGTTCTTATATTTTTAATAGTACGTATACTTATTAGTATGTCAAGCAAATCTCGATCTCGCACACTGCTAGTGTGTTGTCGATTACCATGGGTTAGAATTGTCATACGTCTCCCTGCACTGAGAAAAACAGAAAAAAATGTTTTGTCACAGATTGTTGAATTGTCAATAAAGGTTTATCAAACATTATTAAAAGAGTTTAATGAGCTTTTCAAGTGAATTCCACTCCTTGATAAGGCTTTCAATCAATCAATCAATCAATCAATCAATCTGTATACTAATTTCTTTCAGAAAGGAGGTTTTTTTTTTTACAGCTTGGGTCTGGAAAACCCAAATAACCAGGTCTTTATTGATTGATTGATTGATTGATTGATTGATTGATTGATTGATTGACGGGCAGCTTTGACAAGACATTCTCTCATGTCTCTCATTTTCTAACACCTTATTGGTTTCCATATAATTCAGATTCGATTAAAAAGAGTCACTTATTTTTACCATTTACTGAATTCAACAGCTGCCCTTAGACTTCCACTATGAGTGAGTCTGGAGTAAACTGGTTTTCCAGTGTTTTCTCAATACTGGAAGTATTTTTCAAGGTAATCGTGCATGCAGCCCAGATATGGTGGGTATATTTTAGTTAGAAGAATTCCAGACTATTTCTTTAGCATGCATATTTGTATATTGGGGCTTCTGAGTGGCATTTGTTGGCAAAATTGGCCATGCTCTCAAGTTGTGAGGTAGCCATCTCATACTGTCTTTCCTCTGTCAATCACAGTGACACTAGCCAATCACAGACATCTATACGGTCATGTATGCAGAAGACGGTAGATAGCGCTTTCCTCAGAGTGTGTTACGTCGCCCTGTGACGCAGCAGTTTGAAAAGATGCACTTGGTTGGCTTCACATATCTCAGAATAAGCACGAGTTCGCCTTATAATGTCCAGAGTGTACCTAAAGATCTTTTACAAAGCAAACGTTTGAAATTCTGATATACGTTTTAAACCGGCATGAAATGAAGACGTCACTTTGTATTTGTTCGCTATGTGAGAAATAAGAAAAGTTCTCATTTCCAAAGTAAGCTGCCTAATGTCTATAGGCAGAGATTAAGCAGGATTAAGAGTGCACATGTGCTTTTCCTCCCTCAAGTAGTAATAAAGTAAAGAGGAGACCTTCTCTTTGAGAGCGTTCAAGCAGCTACACCCTTCGTCTGTTTCCATGACAATGACTGATGTCACTATAAAGCAGAAGCATGTAAGGCTCTCCGAGAGAAGCTGTGTGTGTATGTGAGTGTGTGTTTATCCTTGTGCCAGATAGTAGTACTCTACAAAATGTGTGTATTTTCCCCTGGAGAATATGAAGAGAGAGCCGAGTGATGATTAAAGATACAGCGCAGTGGAGAGGCTCTTGTTATTACAGTTATGTACAGTACGGGGAGAACACCAAGTACGGTATTCAATATCAATCACAAAGTCATACTATGGTTAAAAAAGATAGTAAATACATTTTTAAAATGGCAATTACAATGAAAGTTAGTAAACACTCGTCTCATGAATTTGTATGGATTCAAAACCTGAAAAGACAAAAAAAGCAGGTTTGCACGAGTGAATTAATTGTTATTTTTCTACTATTTTGAATATTTTTCCCTTTTTTCTTATTTTTAGAATCTACAGTCTCTGGAAAAGAAATCCCTAAAGACTCCTAGAAATTTTTAATTATCATGTTTTATTTTTAATTTTCTACAATAATTTTTGGCCAGTAGCTTAAAGGGTGGCAATACTTTGGGAAATTTATAGACATTAAATTAATGGCATTTAGCAGATTCTCTCATCCAGAGCGATGTACAACGTACCCAGAGCAGCCTGCGAAGCAGTTGGGTGTTAGGTCCCGTGCTCAGGGGCACTTTAGCCATTCCTGTTGGTCCAGGGAATCAAACTGACAACCTTTTGTAGCGTTCTGAAAAATATTCTCCACTTTTTTCCTTGAAAAATCAAGTCAAAGACGTATTCTTCACTTAGTCTGCATTTTTTTTTTCTTAGTTACTGACTTATCAAAGTGGACTTAATACAGGTTTATACCAACCAAACTGGCATAATTCAAATATTTGTACCGATAGAGCTAGGCCTGTCCATTACAGATAAAGTTTAGGCTCCACTCCAGACTCTAATAAGAAAGACGTGATATTAGGCGCCCTGTACACCATTAAGCTAAAATAAACCTCTTTAGTTTGAGCTTACTGAAGGTTATTTTAGCATGGACTTATTCAAAAAAAGGTATTCGGATTCCCTTTAGCCTTTACTTCAACACCAAACTTGATTTACAATTGAACAGAGTCGAGAAGAGTCTTGGACCAACCAACAGTGAAGGAATCCGAGTTTGCCATTGATTGATTTACAAACCAAACACAGAATGACACAGCGTTTTACATCATACTGTACGTCTACCGTCGAAACTCAACACGTCATGCCCCCGAAACATAGCTCCCTTCAGTTGCTTGTTGACTAACAGCACTTTCCCTTCAGTGTTTTTTTTTTTTTTAAACCGACCCCTGTATTACTGACCCTGTCCGATGTGCTTGGGGACGGTCGGGGCTCTGAGTGTGCCTCCCCTGTGGCTGTTTCAGCACTTAAATCATCTTCAGTGCTTGAAGAAGCCTGTACCCTTACACTGCGCCATTGTTTGGTTCATGCAGAGATAATTACACCACCACACCACACCAAACTGTGATTGGTCAAAAGCTTGGTGCTTATTTGGTCATTATGTGTAGTCAATTTTTTATTGGTCACAAGCACGTGCTCATTGTTTACGCTCTGGCTTCCCACCGTCTCTTCACTGGGGTTGGATTTCGGCAAATGGAGGGGTTTGTAGACGGATTTCTATAAAAGATGACTTATGATAATGAGAAATATGAAAAATACATTAATCACTGTAACGACTGCTAGTAATTTTCTCTTCATCACTGATGGATTATATTCTTCAGTGACGAGCCTCAGCGGGAACCCTGCTTTTGGTTCCAAAGCTGCTTCTCTAACCATTAGGCCACGGCTTCCCCGTTAGCTTGTCAGTGTATCAGTTCTTCACTATTTCATGACATTGCTATTGCCATAACCATTGTTGTTTCACAGTGAAAGAAGCCTGTAGCTCATTTGAGCTTTGAACTTTGCTTCATCGCCAAAGTCAAGCTGTTAGCATGTATGATTAGGCTAGCTCGCTAAACAACTGGCACATTATGATTGATTATTATTATTTGTTGTTGGTTTTTCTACACATTTTCTGCACATCATTCAGTCTCACCACACCTTCAATATCTTCGATGTCTAATTTTCTCTTATCTGTTGCTCATATCTACAGAAGCACTGCAAGGGTCAGGCACTGCTGGATCTGGTGTGTGAACATCTCAACCTGCTCGAGAAAGACTACTTCGGCTTGACCTTTAGCGATCCAGACAGCCAAAAGGTAAGAACAGCTTTCAAAAGGACAAATGTATTATACTAATACTATTATGTATTTGTGCTGTGTTTCTAAAGATTTTTTTAAAGAAAAAAAAAATGAAAGAAACCTTTATTCATCACATGCACACTTCAAGCACAGTGAAATTCATCCTCTGCATTTAACCCATCTGAAGCAGTGAACACACGCGCACACACACCCAGAGCAGTGGGCAGCCACACCAGAGCGCCCAGGGAGCGGTCAGGGGTTCGGTACCTTGCTCAAGGGCACTTCAGACCAAGTCCGCCCCACATTAACCTAACTGCATGCCTTTGGACTGTGGGGGAAACCAGAGCAAACCCACACAGACACGGGGAGAACATGCAAACTCCACACAGAAAGGCCCTCGCCGGCCACGGGGCTCAAACCCCGACCCTCTTGCTGTGAGGCAACAGCGCTAACCACTACACCACCGTGCCACCCAGGTGGTGTGTATAATATACAAAATATTTAAATTTGGAAACAGAATAAAATAAAAACATTTTTGTATCCTAACCAAAACTAAGCTGAATTCTAAAGGGAGATGCAAAAGCATGTGACAAGAGAATAACAAAAGCAAAGTTGCATTAGAGTATAGCTGTAACCTCTGTAAGTGCAGCATATGTCTCTACATGTTGTGAAAGACAAGAGACATGCAGTAACTCTTCACTTAATAATAGTAATTAACAGATTTTAGAATCAACTGTCTGGACTAGATGCAGATCCATTTACCATTTTCTGGATGCACCAGTGTGTAAAAAGCAACATTATGTTTGGAGCAGAACAGGTCACATTTGGAGGGAGGTGTTTCGTTGATGATCTGTGCTGTGCTCCCCTGCTGGTGGTGAAATAAGTCATTTAACCAAGCAATTTTGCTCAGCTGGGGTGGACTCGAATGAAACACAGGCCTACACACACTCTGCGCTGTGGGTCCCCTTATGTGTCTGCTGGGAGGCTATGTTAAAATCCACGTGATGTAATTTAGAAAATATTTTTCCTTGAATATGCAGTCATTACACAGACTTGTGCATTAGACACCAGATATATTGGGCCAGCATGCTAACTCAAGCACAAGCACTCTGACCTGTCACCAAGAATTAGTCAAGAAAAATGAGGTAGAATTTCATCACCCCCCCCCCC
>JANZLB010000019.1:5753414-5765494 GCA_026167865.1 Notarius quadriscutis
GCGTGAGAGTTGTGCTCACACACACACACACACACACACACACACACACACACACACACACACACACACACACACAGGCTCTGTTCAATTACCTCACTTCTGGCCATGTCTCCTAGGGGTCCTCTGTGTGGCCCCTAAATCCTGTCCTTGGGAATTTTGCCTCGCTCCACCTCTATGAAGAGGAGGCAATGGGAAGTGATTCAAGGCCCTTCTTTGTGTGCTTCATACACACAAAACACACAGACACACACATACAGAGCCTATGAATCTTGCAGTGTTATATGTTTTCGTAATTCCTTTTAATGAGAAAATAATTGTTCTTATCACTTTGCTAATCACAACCGCTTGATTCAATCAGTATGACGTCGTTTGCACATTAGGAAATTTTATTAGCCGAATAATCCTCATGTCGAAGGAATGTGACTCGCCTCTCAATGATGTAAATGTA
The DNA here is from genome assembly GCA_026167865.1 of Notarius quadriscutis. NCBI lineage: Eukaryota > Metazoa > Chordata > Actinopteri > Siluriformes > Ariidae > Notarius > Notarius quadriscutis. Next base: position 5,753,863 of record JANZLB010000019.1, read on the forward strand.
AGTGTTCGTAGAATAAAATGATGCACAACATGTCCGAATTTCAGGATTAAGAATGGAATGGACATCTCATTTTGTCGTCATTTCACAAATATGGTGAAGTTGACTGTAAGGTGATGTTGACTGAAGATTTAAGGAAGGAGTCTCCAGTGCGAGCGCTGAATAACCTTCAAAGGGAAAGCTGTGACCTTTCTGGGGTTTCCTGCATGGAAGTTTTTACGACTTGTGCTTTCTTGGCTGCAGATACACTGCAAACAAATTGAAAACTGAAATTGAGGAGAAAATTACTGAATACGAGTGAAAATGATCTTGCTGCATGGACAGATATTTTGACTTGATAAGCCATCTTAGAATAAGTTGGTTGCAATCTAGAATTAAGTTTAATAATCTCAGAATTAATTATCGAGTCAAAACATGACAGAAACATTTTAGAGTTCCAAGCATTCTTTTTTTTTTTTTTTCAGCACAAAATTAAATGTTACAAAAAAAAAAAATGTTTGCAAGATGTCTGGGCAGCATATTCCATAAGAGAGCACTTTTCAGATTAAAAAAGAAAACATAATGAAGGCTGCTGGGTTTTGGTGTAAAATTAAGATGCGAGTGTGACAGTCAAAGTGCCCAGAAGAACTGTGGCAGGTTCTGTAAGATAAAACTGCACTCACTGGACCTAAGACTACTATTTATTTATTTATTTATTTATTATTTTTTAAAGCAAAGGATCATCTCACACCAAATATTTACTTTGTTTAATTTATTATGGCTTACTGATTACTGATTATAGTATTTTTTTAATGTTGAAACATTCAATTTCATTATTTTTAACCCATTTTAAAATTGGTCTGCAGCATCTTTTTACATGTGCCTAAGACTTTTGCACAGTACTTTACATTTACTATTTTAACATATAATAGCCATATTTGGATTGGAAATATTTACATATGTACTGTTCATTGTCTTTACATGTAAATAAGTTTAGATCTCCATCTATGTACAGTAAATACATCAGTTTGTCATATCTGAAGAATTTGAATATTCCTGAGAATTCCTGGTATTTGTTAACATTAGTTTTCCGTATATATATTATATATGCTCCTTTGCAGTATATTTCACATATACACCTATCAGCCATAACTTTAAACCACTGATAGATGAATTGAATATCATTTACTATCTCATTACAGTGGCACTTGTCAAGGGGTGGGATATATTAGGCAGCAAGAGAACAGTCAGTTCTCGAAGTCGATGTGTTGGAAGCAGGAAAAATGGGCAAACATAAGGATCTGAGCGACTTTGACAAGGGCCAAATTGTGATGGCTATATGACTGGGTCTGAACATCAGCAAAATGGCACATCTTATGGGGTGTTCCCGTTATGCAGTGCTTAGTACCTACCAAAAGTGGTCCAAGGATCCAAAGGACAACTGGTGAACCGGCGACAGGGTTATGGGTGTTGAATGCGCATTGATTCGCATGGAGCCCGAAGGTTAGCCCATATGGTCCAATCCAGAAGAACAGAAGAGCTACTGTAGCACAAACTGCTGAAAAATTAATGCTGACACCTTTCTGTTTTAGCGAGCATTAACTTTTTCAGCAGTTTGTGCTACAGTAGGATTTTGACTTTTGGTATTATACACTAATTAGCCAAAACTGTGTGGTCACCTGACTATCACACAGATATGTACTTGTTGAACATCCCGTTTGAGATTTATTCCACTTTTGCTGTTATAATAACCTCCAGTCTTCCAAACTTCCCAAAGGGGTTCAGTGGGGTTCGTGCTGGAACAGATTTGGGCCTCTTACTACCAGTGACGTGAAACTATAATGCGACAGCATACAAAAACTTTCTATACAAGTGTATGTTTTCAGCTTTGTGGTAACAGTTTGAGGAGAAATCACATACGGGTGTGATGGTCAAGTGTCCACATACTTTGGGACTCATAATAGTGAGAGTGTATGTCATTTTGGGAAAACCAAACCAAAACTTTGATGATGGTATCAAATATGGCTTATGGAAGGAATAAGATATGATGGGGAAATCTGTTTGAGAAAAAATTTGATAAAACTTGGCCTACTTACCAATATTTCTAATATCTTGTGTGATAATGTTCCTGAATATCTTCATAGCAATCTCTTACAGCTTTTAATTATTTAGAAACTCCTTATTTAACCCAACCTCGTTCACTTCATCAAGACTCAGGCTCACCATTGAATTTTTTTTTTTTTACATGATACATTTAGCCACATGCTGGATGTCATTGCGAGGTTCCTGGTAAAGGTAATGAGACAGGGAGGGCTGGGAAACTATGTAATCACACCTCCGCTCTCAGGGAATGGTGGCGTTAAATCAAGCTCAGAAGGCTGATAAAGAGGACGGCGATTGTGTGCATAGCCAGACATCCGGTCTCCGGGACAGCAACCAGGAGATTGATGAGCACGGATCCCCTTCCAGGTGGTGTGGCTATTTTGGGCTCTTCAGCTGCATGATTTTGATATTATATCAGGGTCGTCTGGGGAGGCGGGGGTCTATTTATCAAGCAGAGGGTCTCGTTTTCAAGCTTTAGCTCTCATAATTAGGGGTCTCAGTCCGCAGCTGTCTGAGTTCCACCACAGATTCGTCCATGTGCTGAAGTATGACACTGCCTTATGATTATAATTAGAGCAATTTTCCCAGCTGTAAAGCCTCGGACGTGTTCCTGAGCAGAGCGTTAACACCGGAGAAAAGTTACGCATGTAGGTCATGTTCCCGTCTGCCTTAATCAGTAACTATATTTAATCGGCTTCAGAGTGGCGTTTAGGACTCTCGGAGCTCAAATCTATAATTCGGAGACATAAAAGATGAGATGCGAAGGAGAGAGAGCCGCAAGCTGTTTCACTCGTACAGATATAGACCTGCGCTCGTACTGGAGGTCAAGCAATTACATTATGAAGAATTACATCCACTGACACAAGTGGATTTGTTTGAATGGGTCTCTGCTGGCGTGCTTTTGACCGAGCACAAGGATGAAAAGACACTTTGTCCTTCACTGAGGCTTTTTTGATTCGTTAAATGTCAAGGTTGTTAATCGCAGGCAGCATCTGAAACTCTCATTCCAAACACAATACGCTCAAACCTCAATGTTTACTCTGAATCCTTCACTCAAGGAACCATCAAGGTATCTTCCAGGTTCTGTCACCAGCTGTGGACTTTAAAGTTGACGTGAGTGGCAGCTGTAGGGAAGACTGCCTTGCTGAGCACGGAGAAACATACCGATTTGTTTAACTTTAAAAATGACCACCGTGTTAGCACAGACCATGCCTTTGGAATTTACATCTATAACCAGTATTATCTTTAGCTATAAATGTAATATGTATTAATGTGTATCGTTGCACATTTGGCCTGGTCCTGAGCACTGCTTGTGCTTATCACTCATTCTCCATGTGCTTTGTTTGTTTGTTTTGGTTCTGTCTCCGCCCCATCCTGTCAGTGCGATATCTACAGAACAAGTAGTTTGTCGGATTTATATGGAATTCTATGACTATAACCACAGATGAACTGATTAGATTTTGGTGTTGATCCAAACAAGGTCAAGGTTACAGCAAGGTCAAATGTCTGATTTTTTTTTTTCCTCCTTTCAATAGCCTTCCTGTTTGAAGAATATATTTTGTATTTCAGGCAAAAATTTTAAACAAGAAGGGTTGGACTTACTGGTGATAAAGACATGTCCGTCAATGCCATTGGCATCAATTTCTGTTTGTTTCCATTTAAAAGAAAGACTTTCTCAATGCAATAAATGAATTCGGGACAGCTATTTGTACAAACTCTGTTAATTATGACACCTACTGATCTCCATGACATTGTATCAGTCCGTTTAGACACTTTAAACCACAAAATTGGCCTGCTAATGTATGTATCTCGCTAACTTAGCTAACTCGCTAATCTTGGTGTTGAATACGTGGTGGTTGTTATGGTACTGTTCTTATATTTTGTAGTGTTGGTTGTTTGCATTGAGAAAATGATGGTACAAATAGTTTTTGCCTCCACCAACTTTGTTGGAGGAGGTTAGGTTTTTGCCTTTTGTTTGTTTGTTTGACTTTTCCCAATGTAAATCAAAATGTAGTGAATGTATTCTGATTAAATTTTGAGGAAGGGTGGGCTATGGACCAAGGAACAGTTGATTAGATTTTGGTGCAAATCCAAATCTGTATGTAAACGTAGTAAACATCTGGATATTCTAGTATGTGGCACGGTGCAGGTATGCGCTTTACCGAGTGCCTTCTGATGTGTTTTGATTTTGGTTTCTCATTTGTGTTTGTGCTTTTTCTGTTGTGTTTTTGGTTTAGTTTTGGGTTTCTTTACTGTTGTGTTCGTAGTTTTTCTGTTTTGTTTCTGGTTTCGCTGTTGGGCTTTTAGTTTTACTGTTGTTTTTGTTTCTTTGGTGTGTTTATAGATTATTGTGTTTCTAGTCTTCTGTTGTGTTTTTAGTTAAGCTGTTGTAGATTAACTTTGCTGTTGTGTTTTTAGTTTCATTGGTGCATTTATAGATTGTGTTTGTAGTTGATTTCTTGTGTTTACAGATTGTGTTTTTAGTTTTTCAGTTGTGTTTACAGATTGTTGTGTTTACAGATTGTGTTTTTAGTTTTTCAGGTGTGTTTACAGATTGGGTTTTTAGTTTCTCAGGTGTTTTTACAGATTGTTGTGTTTTTAGTTTCTCAGGTGTGTTTACAGATTGTGGTGTTTACAGATTGTGTTTTTAGTTTATCAGGTGTGTTTACAGATTGTGTTTTTAGTTTCTCAGGTGTTTTTACAAATTGTTGTGTTTACAGATTGTGTTTTTAGTTTCTCGGGTGTGTTTACAGGTTTTTGTGTTTACAGATTGTTGGGTTTTTAGTTTCTCAGGTGTGTTTACAGATTGTGTTTTTAGTTTCTCAGGTGTGTTTACAGATTGTGGTGTTTACAGATTGTGTTTTTAGTTTCTCAGGTGTGTTTACAGATTGTGGTGTTTACAGATTGTGGTGTTTACAGATTGTGTTTTTAGTTCCTCAGGTGTGTTTACAGATTGTCTGTTGTATATACTACATACTACAGTTTGGTGTCTTTGGCAGAGACGAAGCTCAGTCTGACGGCTCTCATCTGAAACCAGGCTTGAAATGTTTTTGCACAAGGTGCTTTTATGGACAGAAATCAACTGGTAGTGGCTCGTACAAATGAGCTCATCCTCAGCGCTAACACCGCCTCAAATAGGATTAATGGTGCATTTTAGCACCCTACAGGGTTGCAGCTGAAAATGAGCTAGCTGTGTTGGAAATTAAAGATATCCTTCTTATCTGTGTAAGAACTTGGAGGCAATTTGCCAACATGAGCTCCATTAACGGTGCACTTTGTAATGATAGCTGTGGAATTTTACCGAGTTGTGTCAGAGCTTCCTTTACTGCTTAAACCCATTGAAAAATAATTGTAGACGTGTTAGAAATCCTCCGGTAGCTCTTCTTGACTTTGTAGTATAGATCTTATCTGACCTCGGGCCATAAAAGAAAACTAAAACACTATATAACTGAAAGTTTTAGCATTTTATTGCAGTTTTATTGCTTTAATAGCTCAGTAAAATCCGACTATCCTATACGTGGCCTGTTATGTAAATTAACCCCAGGAGCTCCAATTACTTATCATCATGATAAAAAAAATTCTTTATTTGATTTAAAAGTAGAAATTAATAGAGGGTGAAATTCCAGCATCCATAAAGCATTTTAAGTTAAAATGCTTTCATTTTATTTTTATTTATGATTATAACAAGTACTGACTATGGAACGAAAGTATTGGCACACCTGAAGGATATAAAGTTAATTAAGAGCTCCACAATAACAGACTGTAACAGTCCACAACTTCAGATCTACATTGTTTTTAACCAGTTCATGATAGTTGCAGATTTATTCATGTGATTAAAAAAAAAAACAATAATCAGGACTTCCTGTGTGAAGAAATCACGCTTACCAAGTGACATTTTTGACATCTTTAGTCATACTGAATGTTTTTTTTTTCATCTAGCTCCTTAGTTTACTACCACACTGTCTCGTATCTTGCTATGTAAGTGGCGTGTGGGTCAAATGCCAAGAAATGAGGCGTATTTTGTCCAAAATTAAAGTCCTGTGACGTACACGGCATATGTGTGGCGTATCTGGGGTTTGTATGGGGTTCAAGGGACAAAACATTATGGTGTATGCATGGCGTATGATGCATTGCCATGGTGTAACCGTTTTGTTGCTTTTGTTGGCGTGGTATTTTGTTCTTAGATGTGCCGTTGCTGCGGTGTACCTGCGGCGCATCTGCAGCATTCACAGATGGGTATAAAAAGGGGGTCCCACGCTGCGTTCATTGTCATGCGTCACAGTCAAAAAAGCGTCATGCCGGCAAAGAAGTCAAGACCCAAGAAGGGCAAGGGAAGAGGGAAGGCATCAGTCGCATCCACCCAGCCAGCCCTGGAGCCACCTTCATCAGACACGTCAACTAAAGCGTTCGCACGGTGTAATAGGTGTTCGAGCAACATTCCCGCTGTGTCACTGCTGCGTAGCTTTTGTTTTTATGGCGTACACGTGATGTATGTGTGATGTATCAAAGCTGCTACGGATTTAGAAATACGCTGCACCCTGGCGTACAAGGTGATCGTGTTACGCATCCTGGAGTATTAGCTACGTAAGCTGTGACGTTGCTTTCTTAATGCCACATGTCCTGATACACCGTACATACACAAGGCTGAAACGCCAATGTGTGAATCAAGCATTACCCAATATGATTTGTAGTAGGATAACAGAGACAAGATTATTAAGTAAAAACAAACTTTTCTATGTCATTTTGGCAAACTCTATTTCCAGTTCAGTAAATTTGAACTTATCCGGCCAACAGGTGATGAGTTCATGTCATCATGTGTTGTCTGTTGTCCGTCCGGCATCGTCCACATTTCATGAAAATCGCTTCTTCTCTCTCAATTCTTCACCGATTTTTATTCTTTTTCTCAAGAAGGTAGGGGTACCTAGGGTGCATATATCTTCTATTCAGGTTTGCTTAATTACAGTTATTAATGAAGTTATGGACTAATGAGCAGTTCAACAAAAATTGCTTCTTCTCGGTTGATTCTTCACCGTTTTGGATTCTTTCTGGCAAATAGGTCAGTATTCCTAGGGTGGATATATCTTCTATATACAGTATAGCTTGTATATAGTGTATATAGCTTGCAACATTTATTGAGCAAGGTGGCCCACTTTAGATCGTTCCTTCTGGACTAGACGGGGCTGGAGTGAGCTGCGCCGTCATTGACAGGTCTCATTTCTTCAAAATATAATATCAGCCCCCTACTGTGACCCAGTCATGTTGAAATGGTCTCAAACCATCACTGATTTTCTTGCTCACGTTTGTGAAAGAGCTCGGAAAAAGTTTTATCACAGAATGAGAATTTTTCCATGAGAATGTGTGATGGTTGAATTGGGGATGTTGGATTGTCTTACAGCAGGATTACATCATCACATGGAAATGCAGTTCCTGATTGATTACAGATGAGAATTGGGCGAAGTGCAGGATATTTTCTCAGATCATTTCATTTACAGCTCTCACGGTGCTCCTGAAACTGGTTCTTTCTGCTCATTTTGTGCTGATTGAATGATGCGTGTAACAAGTGTGTATTTAACAAAAACAAAAGCCTTGCCTGCAGAGATAACGAACATTTCAGCATGATGTCTCTCAGGAGGCTTATTCGGCTCAATATGCATTCATACACAGTGTTTCTTTCGCTTCTACACACCTGCACACCTTTAATAACTTCATAACTTTTGAGGTCTCGCTCAGGTGAAGAGCTGTTCACGTTATCAGGGACACGTTTGTTGGTTTATTGACCACAACGGCGTAATTAGATCTTTGTTATGGGCTGGAACATGCGGTAAACAGGATTGTAGAAGTGCTCACCAGTGCAGAGTGCGTCATAAAAGCTAAAATTAGAAAAATACAACAACAGAAAAAAAACCCCAATGACAACACGAGTAAAACTGAAAACAGATTCTTTTATGCAGCTTTTCAGTGTTTACAGACTCGTATTAACCCCACGCAAAATCCACAATGTGTCGAAAGTAATGTCATGTAAACATAAGAATAAATAGCAGTTTTAATATTTAGGTTCAGACTGACACTTGCTGTAGCCAATCAACAACCAGCCTGTGATGTTGAATAAGCACCTCCCCTTTTCATTTTAGTTAATGCTGATGTTTTATCGTGTTTTTGTTTGTTTGTTGGTTTGTTTTGCTGTTGTATTTGTATTGGCCTGTTTGTATTTTTGCTGTTGTGTTTTTGTTGTTTCTAGATTTTTTGTTTGTTTGCTGTTGTGTATTCTGATTTGTTTGTCGTTTACGGGTTTGTTGTAATGTTTCCTGGTTTGTTTTTACATTTTCTGTTTTGTCATTATGTTTTCCTGATTTGCTGTTGCATTTTTGGTTTTGTTGTTGTTGTTGTTTCTAGATTTGAGGTTTGCTTGTTTGTTTGTTATTGTGTATTCTGATTAATTGATTTACTGTATTTTGTTTGTTTACGCTTGTGTTTTTGGTTTTGTCATAATGTTTTCTGGTTTTTGCATTTCCTGTTTTGATGTTGCACTTTTGGTTTTGTTGTGTTTCTAGATGTGATGTTTTGTTTGTTTGCTATTGTATATTCTGATTTATTGATTTACTGTTTTTTGTTTTTTGTTGTTTACTCTGTTTTCAGTTTTGTTGTAATGTTTTCTGATTTGCGGTTGCATTTTTTTGTTTTGTTTTTGTGTTTCTAGGTTTGTTTGTTTGCTATTGTGTACTCTGATTAATTGATTTACTGTTTGTTTGTTTGTTTGTTGTAATGTTTTCTGGTTTGTTTTTGCATTTCCTGTTTTGATGTTTTCTGATTTTCTGTTGCATTTTTGGTTTTGTTGTTGTAATTCTAGATTTAATGTTTTTGTTTGTTTGCTTGCTATTGTGTATTCTGATTGATTTACTGTTTTTTGTTTGTTGTTTACTCTTGTGTTTTTGGTTTTGTCGTAGTGTTTTCTAGTTTGTTTTTGCATTTCCTGTTTTGAGGTTATCTTTTCTGATTTGCTGTTGCATTTTTGGTTTTGTTGTGTTTCTAGATTTGGTGTTTGTTTTGGTTGTTTGCTATTGTGTATTCTGATTTATTGATTTACTGTTTTTTGTTTGTTTTTGTTGTTTACGCTTGTGTTTTTGGTTTTGTTGTAATGTTTTTTGGTTGTGTTTCTAGATTTGATGTTTGCTTGTTTGTTTGCTATTGTGTATTCTGTGTTTATTGATTTACTGTTTTGTTTGTTTGTTTATAGGTTTTTTGTAATGCTTTCTGCTTTGTTTTTGTATTTTCTGTTGTGTCGTAATGTTTTCTGAGTTTGCTGTTGTGTTTTTTGGTTTTGTGTATTTAATTGTGTATTGTGGTTTATTGATTTACTGTTTTTTGCTTGTTTGTTGTTTAGTCTTGTGTTTTTGGGTTTGTCGTAATGTTTTCTGATTGGCTGTTGTGTTGTTGGCCAGTGTTTCCTCTTTGTTTAAAAGGCCACGTTCTCTGACACTCTTGTTGAGTTCCTGCCCTCTGTGTTCCACCACCACGCTGTGTGTGAGCTGTGCGTGTTTGTCTATCAGCCAGTGGATTCGGCTCTGGTCCTATCACACTTGAGTTCCTACGTCATCCTGTGCAGCTCAAACCTGACTCATATAGCGATGTATTCTTTCATTAGTTGACATAAAAGTGTATAAACATGGACCAGTTGACAGTTTGTCCTGTGGCTGTGGACTTCCTGAGACATGGGCTGAAGATTCAGATCGTTATTGTTGCTCCATTCAAACTTTCAGTTACAGTATGAGTTTACTGGAAGACCTTCGAGTATTCAATCAATCAAACAAACCAACCAACCAACATGGAGCTCAGATTGGACTTGGCAAAGAACGCAGCAGGCAAATGGCCATTATTTTGCCGGCCGACACACTCGAGAGCCTTGTGCTCACTCATTAAAATTCATAGGTCCAGTAATAAATGTGCACCACAATTGATGCTGTGTGTCGGCGGCACCAGGCGCGTTCTTCAAAGCCTTAGTGTTGCAGCATCTAATAATTCTTTTAAGAACCTGTCAAGAGTTAATAAATTAACCTGCAACGCTGCCTCGGTGTTTTAAACCTTGTTGGTGTTTGGTGAGATGTGACAGGTGGACAGTTGTAATCTCGCCTGCTTTCTATTAAACATTAATAGACGTGAAAGAAGGAGATCCAGTGTTCGTGTCAAGGATACTAAAGATCATGTGGGATTTTCAGGAGGGATGAATGATCTCGCAGGGCCCGGCGTGTTCCTGAGGCCATGAACACACATCGCTGTTCCAACGCGAGGATTATAGATGAATATGAAATACGTTGATGGTTATTGGTGAATGATAGATTTTCATGTTCCAGTGCACTTACTCCATGTAGACTCTAAAGAGCTCATGATTCATTCAGATCGAGACTCATTCATAATTTCTAAAGCATCACAATTTCCTTTTATTCTCCACAGCTCACGTTATAGTATTTTTAAAGTTTAAACCACTTATTCATTATTGATGCCATAATTTGTTGAAAGAAAGAAAGAAAATAAATGATGCAGGAAAGGGATGGTTCAAGAGAAAGAAAGAAGGAAAGAAAGAAAAAAGAATGAATGAATGATGGAAGTATCGTAATAAGCAAGGGAGGAAAGAAAGGAAGAAATTAATACAAAGAAAGAAAGGCAAAATAGAAGACAGTAAGAAACAGTGAAAGAAAGAAAATAAATAAATAATGCAGGAAAGGGAGGGTTAAATAGAAAGAAAGAAAGAAAGAAAGATGGAGCTATTGTAATAAGCAAGGGAGGAAAGAAAAGAATCAAATAATATCTTGAACGAAAGAAAGAAATGATGCAGGAAAGGAAAAGGTGAAATAGGAAAAGAATGAATGATGGAAGTATCAATGGAGCAAAGAAAGGAAACTAATAAAGTGAAAGAAACGAAGAAAGGAGAGAGAGAATGAAAGAAAATGAAAGTGAACAAAAGAAAGAGTGAAAGAAGAGAGAGAAAGAAAGAAAATGAGTGAATTAAAGAAAATGAAAGTGAAAGAGTGAAAGCAGAGAGAAAGAAAAAGAGAAAAAATAAAATGAGAGTGAAAAAAGAAAATAAAGAAAGAAAGAAAATGAGAGTGAAAAAGAGAGAGAGAAAAAGAAAAAGAAAATTAGAATTAAAAAAAGAGACAGAGAGAAAAAAGAAAAAGAAAGATGGAGCTATCGTAATAAGCAAGGGAGGAAAAAAGAATCAAATAATATCTTGAAAGAAAGAAAGAAATGATGCAGGAAAGGAAAAGGTGAAATAGAAAAAGAATGAATGATGGAAGTATTGTAATAAGCAATGGAGGAAAGAAAGGAAACAACTAAAAGTGAGAATGAAAGAAAATGAGTGAACGAAAGAAAGAAAATGAAAGTGATTGAAAGAAAGAAGAGAGAAAGAGAAAGAAAGAGTGAATTAGAGAAAAAGAAAATGAAAGTGAAAGAAAAGAGAGAAAGAAAAAGAGAAAAAATGAGAGAAAGAAAATGAAAGTGAAAAATAAAGTAAATGAGAGTGAACAAAAGAAAAAGAAAATTAATGAAAAAAGAA
>JANZLB010000019.1:5786194-5797853 GCA_026167865.1 Notarius quadriscutis
TTGTTTTCATGCGCCTTTTGGTGGGACTGTGGCTGCTACACCACTGGAATTACATCCTGACCCCTATTTGGTGGACTATTTTTTTTCCTTCCTCTGTCTATAATTGTAAAGCGACCTTGGGTTTTTAGAAAGGCACTATATAAATTGAACATATTATTATTATTATTATTATTATTATTATTATTATTATTATAAAAAGTATATGGACACCTGACCATCACATCCATATGCACGATTTGAATATCGCATTCCAGATTTATTCCCACTTTACCTCCACTCTTCTGTGAAAGCTTTCTGATAGATTTTGGAGTTTGGCTGTGAGGATTTGGATTTGTGGATTTGTGTTCATTCAGCCATGAAAGCATTAGTGAGGTCAGGCACTGATGTTACGTGAGGAGGTGTGGGGTGAATTCGGTGTTCCAGTTCATCCTAGATGTGTTCAGTGGGGTCGAGGTCAGAGCTCTGTGCAGACAGATAATCCATAAAAATTCTCTGCTTTCAATTATGTATGTTACATCAGAGAGACAGAAAACACTGTCTGGACTTACACTTTTCCTTTATTTGTGGAAATTTCTGATTGTATTTTGATTATTTGCTTTGAAACAAGAACTAGCATTGTTTGGTGTTTAAAATAGAAAAAAAACTGACCCTGGCAGCCCTGTCAATAACTGTCGTGTCCTTTGCTTCTCCCCGGAGCATGAGGCAGAGTGACTCCTGCCCCACTGGGGGTCTATTAGCTCTTGTTGCAGTTGTTATTTTTTATTACTTTGTCAGCTATCCATCGCTAGTGATGATGACTGCTACATTAGGATGTGCAGAAATGCAGATGGGCCACGAGGCCCACACCAGAGCAACATAGCCGTTCGCAGCGGTGGCACTAATGGCCCAGCTGAGCCGTCGTGGAATGCCTGGCCTTGTGAGCTCTTGTATACTATTCTGCTCTCCAAGCAAAGCACCTTGTACAGTAAGGTAAGACAAACGATGTCATGCCCCCATCGTGTTGTCTTGCTGGACCTCCAGACCTGACATCAAGTGGTGCACAAAAGTGCCACAGACCTGACAAGCATGGAAGTTGCCCCACATTGACAGCTGACTTGCTGAGTGATGCCATCCATTGGCCATTTGAGTGGCTCTTCCGCATGCCATCAGGTAGTGTGCAATTGACCCTGTTGGGTTCATCTGCCACAATGCACCGAAAAGCACCCTGCTGCCAGCGCCTTATTGGTGATGTACTATTTAACCCATAGCTGGAACCCAGGCAGGTGCTACCACTCCAGGTCAGCGCAGACCTGGGAGCAATGGTGATTAAGGGGTAACTCCACTTTCCCCAATACTCAAGTCATCCCAGACCCAAGACTCATCACCGATTGCAGTTTAAAGTCACACCCAGGACTATTTTTGATTACTAGGTGCAATAAGAACATGCTGACCTAAGACTGCAAAACATCTAATAAAGTTGGCAAATAAGGCAGTGATGACTCAATGGTTAATGCTCTGAGTTAGTGTTGTAGTCAAGACCACCTAATCCAAGACCAAGTCATGACCAAGACCAGAGTGTATCGAGACTAAGACAAGACCAAGACTTTGAGGGGTTGAGATCAAGTCAAGACCAAGACCAGACCTGTGGGTGTGAAGGGGGGTTGGGAAGGGTGACAGGAAGAAAAATTTAACATTAGCAATGAGTCACATTATTGGTTGCATTTGAAGCAGGAAATTTTACATCCAATCACAGTAATGATGTTAACAAATAAATCAGACAATGCATAGGCACTTTAGTGAAATCCTCACAGCTGTGGTCTTGAAATAAAATCCTGAGTCCTCTATGTCCGAGACCGAGACAAGCCCGAGTAAAAACGTGGCTGATTCCAAGACAAGGACCATCAAAAAAAATGGTCTTGAGACTGGTCTTGAGTACTACAACATGACTCTGAGTTACTGATCAGAAGGTCAGGGGTTCAAGCCCCAAGACCACCAAGCTGCCAATGTTGGGCCCTTGAGCAAGACCCTTAACCCTCTCTGCTTCAGGGGCTGCATCACTGTTGACTCTGTGCTCTGACCCCAACATCCTAACAAGCTGAGGTATGTGAAGAAAGAATTCCACTGTGCTGTAAAGTACATGTGACTAATAAAGCCTTCTTCTTCTTCAAATCACCTGCGAGCTGGCCTAGTGGTTAGCGTGTCCGCCTTTTGACCAGGAGATCGCGAGTTCTACTTGTGGTCGGGTCATACCAAAGACCATCATAAAAATTGTACCTACTGCCATTTGGCAAAGCACACTGCAATACAGATGTGCGTAAGGGAGTCAAACTCTCGTGGTTACCAGAGGACCAGCCCCCCACTGTAACCCTCGCTGTATAGGCGAGAGGCAGAGGACTATGGAAATGGAGATTGGTGCTGCACCCATACACCTCAAAGAGTTGGTTAGTACTGGGACAGGAGACTGCCTGGGAAGACCAGATCCTGGCATGGAAGGGACTTTGACTTGACTTCTTCAAATCAGTGGAACATTGGCTTATCTTTCAAATTGCATCTTTTTTTAAAAGTTGCTGACTCATAAGGGATAATTAGTATTTCAATTGAATTTAAAAAGATATGAAGGAATTTGTTGATGAATGGCTGATATAAATGAACATTGCCGCCACTGGTCTTACGTCTTACTAGCTAGAGAGGTGTCCATGCTTCATGCCACTCTTTAGTTATGCCCTTGTTAGGATTTAAGGCTAGACATGGAAAGATTCAATTAAAACAACAACAACAACTACCCAAACTGTCATGCAAGTATTGTTGTTTTATATTTTTGTGGTGTCAGTTCTCCTTAAAGCTTGCTTTAGTGTTCACTTCCTTCTTTTAATATTACACTTTCCTTTTTTTATTTAATGTTGTAATCAATTGCCACATCGATTCTTCTTGAGTTGAGAATCTGCTTATAAGGCTGCTTATTGCTAATTGCATTTCAGCACGCTTTTAATAACGTGCTCTGTTACTGCAGAAATAAATACCGTTATAAAGAGCCGTGATGGATATATATGTGATGTTTTCCTTAAGGAACGAATTAAATATTTATATATGTACAATAAATTGGAAAGAAAAATTATTTAGGACCCAAGATCTGCCTTACTGCAAGAAACGTTTAGACTGATGCAAGCCGTAACTTCACTTCAAGGCCTGACCATTTGCACTGAAGTTTGCATTTCGTGTGTCTATTCACATCCGAAGGTTTTTTTTTCTTTCCATAAAGTGCTATCGATGTGTAAAAATGCATTTCCTGAACGTCTGAGTTTTGCACCACGCTGTTTCTTTGATCCTTCAGATTACATGCTCTGCATACAAACCTTACATTTTCATTTGGCCACATTTGGATGGTGTTGGCTGGTTTCTTTCCTGAGTTGTTCAACAGTAAAATGGGTTCTCCTCATCACTGATAGTAACACACGGAGTGTCTGATCTGCTGCCAACTGCAGTGGTTCAGTCCGTCTACGCTCTCATGTGCCAGCATTTTGTCTTTTTGAACATAAATCACACCGAATTGTTTGAATCCTCTTTATGGATGCTGGCACATCAAAACTAGTCTCTTCACTGTGATCAAACAATGCAATCAAGTCTAAAAGTATTGGCTTTATAAAGTATTGGCAGTAGTCTAAAGTATTGGCTTTATTGAAATGAGCCAATATAAATATGTAAACTGAATAACATTCAGAATAGTGCAAGTGCTGGTTTCAAAATTAGTGGCACCTCTAACAAGGTTGAAGCCACTTTTGGATGCATCTTGGTCTCATTGTTTGGACAGAATCTTGGTCCTCTTTAATCACAGGTTTGTTGGAAAACTGATTTTATATCTTACACAACTATTTCTCTATTGAATGCTCCATTGGACAAATCTTAACCTCCTGGCAGAGGCAGCCATGCTTAAGGGCTTAAATATCGAACAAGTTTTAGAGGATCTTGGATCACACCGATAGGATCTTGGATCTTATCAAAGTTCATCATGCCATCAATCTTCACAAGCACTCCATAATGCTTATTGTTAATTACTTTCATATCTAACAGTTGTTCCACAAAATCGGGTCGTACATGAGCTGGCTATAACCCATGTACGATGAGATTGAGTGGAATAACTGTTTTATTCTATTCACATTCACTGGATTTTGAGAAAGAGAGCTTTTTTTTTTTTTTTGCAAATTTGATAAATAAAAACTTTAGACAAAATGTCCGACAAACTCATTTCCGCTGAGAATGTAAACAAACCGGTGAAATGACAGTAGTAATTTGTGAAAAACACTATAATAATAATAATAATTATTATTATTACTGAAAAATTATATATACAGTATTCTTACCATTAAATACTTTCATTCCATATTTTGTTGCTTTTTTCTTTTTTTTTGTATTGTTTGGGGTTTTGTTTTCAAGTAGAGTTTTTATTTCATCCTCGATTGGTTCAGCAACACGCTCTGCCATTTTGTTTTTCTTTACTCATGGTATATGAGCTGATATCTTATTAGTAGAGTAGCCAATCAGAGCACGCGATTGCCCATATCCAGTGAATGTGGATAGAATAATTACAACTATTCCAGACCTTTACATCTTTTTTATGACCAACCAGATTGTTCTTAATTGAATTTTTTGATTATATTAATTAATCATTACAGTGCAGGTAAAAACCCTGTCTCTTTTGCTTTGAACCTCAACGCTGAGTTGATGGAAAGAGTCCTTGTAGATCTTTAATGTAAATGCACATTGGGGTGCAAATATTTTTACACATCTATGCATATTAAAAAAAGTTTGTTTTTTTAAGAAGAAATGAAAGTCATTTGGGTGGAAAACTTGAATCATTGTGTGCCATCAAGGTTTTATTTTTTGTCTATTGTCCTTCCTAATTCCTAAAGATGTTTATAAATGATGTTTAATTAAAATTCACTGATTTCTGATTATATAACATACAAGAAATATCATTACATGGAATATAATTATATAATCTGTATCACAGCACTGGTTGTTATTAACGTGCTCATTTTAATACGTTTTAGCTTTTCGGCTCATTCACATGCACTTGTATGAGGATATCTTTGTGCTCAAATCAATTACACTCTAATTGTTAACATCCTGAGATTTTTCATCGAAGCTGAATGGCATTTCCAGGGAATCCAAATGAGATTTTTTCCCCTCCGTCTCCCCATTACTCCAGAAATGGGCGTTCCTATGGTAACTTTCACCCAGATGATGAGCTCGGGATGAGGAAATTTTAAAAAATAAAAAAATGGAGGTCGAATATGGAATGTCATCAGATCTTTGTGCCTTGGCGCAAGTAAATGCCAACTGTTATCAGGCCCTTAAGGATCAGACTGTCCAAATTGAAGAATGCATGCTATAAGATTTTGTGCATTGTTGACATTCTTCTGTTAATTGAGGTCAGGATTGAATGTCACCCTCTCGTTTTGCTGATAGTCTCTCATTAAGAGCATTGATAATCAGACAGAGTCCCGAACATAAATGCATCCGATTAGGATTAGTCTGATTGGTCGATGTGTGATAACTACAATCACTGATATCACCATCACGGCATTGGATTTGTCATATCAGCTTGTTTTTACAAATATTTTTAGAAGAGACAAGATTTAACACTGGACCAGGGCTGACTTTAGAAAAAGTGTCTTTAAATGGCAGAGCGAACCATTTAACATCAAACACTTTCTATAGCTAATAGGAAGGTGGGAGTTAATGGGAGTTAATCAGTAAGGCTGATTTGGTTTGGTTTCATTAGAATGAGAAAATATCGTAAGAAATTTTTATGAACACTTACTCCACCCCTCACCCTAACCTGAGTAACTTTTCATACGAAATGAGATTGGGACAAATCCGTAATCATGAAACCATGCTGCAAACAGCACAAATATGGAAAGAGTATACGTATTAAAATTATTTATTTAATAATTAAAAAGCGTGAAAAGACTTTTAAAACAGTGATGATAATAATGTCGGCGTTTATCTGCTACAGTGCAAGCCAGAAGTTTTTGAACCCCTGGTTGAACTTCAAAAATGGGTCCAAGTTAAATGCCAACAGAATTATAAAAAAATAATATATGTGAAATTAGTATTCATTTAATTAATTCATTTAATAATTAGTTGTAATAGCACTCTAGATCCAGATTCCTATTATAGTCTAAGAGAAGACTATGAAGAAGTCCTTAAATAAAATTAAAATATTTATTTATTTATTTATATTGGACATGTGTTTATATTTTGTCAAATATATACTGATCATCAAATTTAATCAATTTTACATTTAAGGTAAAAAAAAAACAAGCTATGTGAGTTTTAGACTTTTGTCTGAAGAAGAAAACACTTCAGGAACATGCTGTTATAGGAAAATGAGACCGTCGGTGACTGTGTAGCTCACTCCGGCCCCATCTAGTCCAGAAGGAATAATCTAAAGTGGGCCACCTTGAGCAAAAAATTTTAATAAATGTTAATAAATAAATGACTTAGTCTCACCCTGCCTTGGTCTTGACTTGATCTCAAACCCCTCAAACTCTTGGTCTTGACTTGATCTTAACCCCTCAAAGTCTTTGACTTGTCTTGATCTCAACCCCTCAAAGTCTTTGACTTGTCTTGATCTCAACCCCTCAAAGTCTTGGTCTTGACTTGATCTCAACCCCTCAAACTCTTGGTCTTGTCTTGATCTCAAGCTCTCAGTCTTGTCTTGTCTTGATCTCAGCCCCTCAAAGTCTTGGTCTTGTCTCGATCTCAACCCCTCAAACTCTGGGTCTTGTCTCGATCTCCACCGCTCAAAGTCTTGGTCTTGTCTCAGTTTTGATATACTCTGGTCTCGGTCATGACTTGGTATCTGCTTTGGTGGTCTTGACTACATCACTAGTGCTTTGAATGTTTTATTTATTAAAGAATGGTATGTACATTTTATCCATTTATAGTTACGTTTAATGTTTAGAAAATGTTTTTCTCTTTCTTGAGGTAAATAAGAACACAGAAAGAACCCTGACACTGGAGACTCATTCCATAAACATGAAATAAACATCTTCATCGAAAACCAAAAATTACTTTTTTTTAAAATAAAAATTTATTTATGTGGCGCATCCACCATAGAAGTCCCTGTGTAAGTTGTTACTATAGAAATGGCAACATATTAGAATGAGTCATATGCATCTATGATTTGAATTGCAGCCAGAACTATCAGAGCTGCTGTTATGGAAAATTCATCAACACCTTCTGACCAATCAGATTCAAGAACTCATCATATTTCTTGCAACATATTTCACCCTGATCTCATGTATGAAGATGAAAATGTGAGGGAGGTGTAGTTCGATGTTGTATCATTTATTAGGAGTTAAGTGGTTACAAAGGGAACCACTTTGTGGTACAAAGGGAACCCCGCCCCCTTTTTGTTTTTCCTTCCTTCCCTAATTAGCAGCACTATATTTCTGGAGTTTCTTTAATCTGGAGTCTCATTTGTCACTCAGTGCACATTTGTATGCAATTAGACTTCATCCCTAAGGTTACTGAAATACCAAAAAATCCCAAATACTCTAAATGACTCATTTCTTTTGAGCTCATCAAAGTTCATCTCCTGCATTATTCATTGCTAGGTTTTCTTCTTCTTCCTCTTATTATTATTATTATTATAATTCTTTCATGCAACATTGGCTTATTGGACGTCTCCAAGCAGCTAGATCTACATCTGCGAGACGACATGGAACCTTTTCCGAAATGCAAAAGAAGAGGCACTGATGAAAAGGACAGTAATTTTGCAAGGTCGCATAACAATCAGATCCGGTGTAGTCTTTGAATTAAACAGAAAAGTTGCTGAATAAATGCAGTAGGGTCCAAAGGTTTGGATTTCATAATTTGTTTTCTCAGAACTACTACAGCGTACAAGGGTAATTCAGTCGTTCTCTCAATGCTTTAATATTCAAGAGTTATTTTAAATGAAGTAAAAATACATTTTGGTGCTTAAAAATTTCTGGTATAATTTTTGTTAACAATTAATACACTGTGATTTACACATGTAGTTGATTTCTATGTATTTTGATTTGTCTTGAGAAAAAATAATAATGCTAACGTTTTTGGAAAAACGACACTGAGCTTCATAACAGATTTATAAAAAGCCCTGCGTAAATAAGACATAATACAATACTGGAGAATTTATAAACGGCTTATGGTCATATTCTAAGTTGATCTCAGAGGTTTTAACACTTGACTGTTGTTCTGGACTCGCTGTTCAGGCAGGTACTGTAGGTTTTTTATTTTATTTTACTCATTTTTGGGGGCCAAGCAGTGAGCTGCATAGGTACCCACTGCATTTTAGCGCTTCTTTTTCTTCTTATTCTTGCTAATCTGTCCATGGCATCCCATAGCACCGTTTGTTAAAACGTTTTAAAATTTGGCACACTGATTGAGTACAGTCCTCTGATTCTTTTCACCAAGTTTCATGTTTGCACAAGTGTTCTAGCACCATCAACGGGTCAAATATGGAGGTGCATTTATGCATGTAACCTTTGAACTGTATGCCTAATTCTCAAAAATGAAGTTCTATTGGATTCCTTGGCTCAAGCCGAGTTCAACACACTCCATGATGTAAAGTTCCACCATACTGGATTTGATCAAAATCTCTAAAAAATATTTCACAGGCCACAAATGTTGTCCAATCTTCATAAAATTTGGCACTGATGATCTTTTGACCAAACTTCACAAGAGCCATTAGCTTTTTTTTTTTTGTGAATGTGTTCACTCATTATAACCAAAAATAATTATTGTGTTTGGTGATATCATGAAAGCCCCAAGGCCGAGACATATCAATTTTTCCTGTGAACCTAATTGACGTGGCTGCCATATTGGATTTTATGAAAAAGGTTTTAAAAAACTTCACAGGTTGCAAATTTTGTTCGATCACTGCAAAATTTGGCACAGATTATCTTCAGACAAATCCTCACAAAATTCAGACAGATTTTTGATTTTTAAAAGCGTTTGTCCGTTACAAACTATTGAATTCGTTGGGGAAGCCGCCAAACAGGAAGTGAGCTCATATCTCAGCCAAACTTTCGTCAACTGACATGAAATTGGCTGGGAGTCCATATAGTTATACCCTTGACAAAATGACATGAAGTTTCCATGGCAACGATGGAACACTACCTTATATTGTTTGCAAGGTATTTGATTTTTCAATCCTGTTCATTTAACCAATGTACTGGGGGGAAACCATGGCCTAATGGTTAGAGAAGCAGTTTTGGGAAAAAAAAGCTCACCGGTTCAATTCCCTGGACCAGCAGGAATGACTGAAGTGCTCTTGAGTAAGGCACCTAACTCCAGGCTGCTCTGGGTATGTTGTACGTCACTCTGGATAAGAGCATCTGCTAAATGCATGTAATGTTGTATAAGGGTCGAAGAAATGCAAAATTGATTTTGACCCAATCAGGAACTGAAAGTTGGTGTTCAAGTCATCATGTCAAACATTTTTGTTTTCGCCCGAATACACTAAAATGCTAATCCGTAGTTTTCAAACTGAAACAAGGCCAGCAGCATTTCCAAAACTCTCCATTTCTCAAGCTGAAAAACTCCGGAGTTGTGTGGATGCCTGGTGTAAATGTCGCAAAAGTGATGTGTTTTGGAACTAAAGCACATTAGTGTACATTCGAGACATGATACCGAGTCATTCAGCTGACATTTGACTTCTTGAATAAGCAAAGCTCTGAAGGAATACATTGTGCTTTATAAGAAATGTTATAAAGCTATGAAGCATTCATAAGAATAATCGATGTTTCTTCTCTCTTTTATGTCATGTGTTATGAAGGTATAATGTAGCTGCCAGGGAAATTACAAAAAAAGAAAATTCAACTTTAAGGATATATTACAGGCATTTAGCAGACACTTTTATCTAGAGTGACATACAACATACCCAGAGCAGCCTGGGGAGCAGTTGGGAGTTAGGTTCCTTGCTCAAGGGCACTTCAGCCATTACTGGTGGTCCAGGGAATCAAACCAGTGATCTTTTGGTCCCAAAGCTGCTTCTCTAACCATTAGGCCATGAAATCACACACACACACACACAAATCCAACTTTAAGGATATATTACATTACAGGCATTTAGCAGATGCTCTTATCCAGAGCGACGTACAACATACGCCAAGCAGTCTGGGAAGCAGTTGGGAGTTAGGTGCCTTGCTCAAGGGCACTTCAGCCATTACTGCTGGTTCAGGGAATCAAACTGACAACCTTTTGGTCCCAAAGCTGCTTCTCTAACCAATAGGCCATGAAATTACACAAAAACGCCAACTTTAAGGATAGCTCAAAATGTTAAGCTTAACAACCTCCTCACAGGCGTGAAAGGCCATGAGTCTGTTCTCTGACAGAGGAACAGTTCAGGATGGTTCATCAGCCTCAAAAATAGATTTTTCATCCAAGCAGGGAAAGTTAGTGGACCCACAACGAGAGGTCATCACGGTTTTTACTCCTGTCTCCATGATGCATTTTCTTCCTTGCCACGTTTTTTTTTTTAACTCGGCACCATTTTCCTCCACTCTCACCGTCCCTTTTCTCTGGATTTCAAAGGGCCCGGTGGTAGTTTTGTGTCCACTAGCTTTTAACATGCTAAGGCGAATGAAAGCTCTCAGCAAATCAAACCGAATAATGGCTAATGTTTCCATCTGTATTTTTGGCTTATTATTCAAAGGGTTTTTTTTTCCTCCATTGCTTTTCATCGTATTGTAAAGGATACAAAGAGGCATCTGTCTTTTCTTTTAACCAGAATAGCTTTATTAAAGGATTATAGAGAGCAGGAAAATGGCTGTGATTTTTCTTGTAGAGAGAAGTCTTTGCAATTTTTTTTTTTGTGATCACTGTAAGCAAATCTCAACTTTTCAGCAGTCAGTGTTGTTGTTTTTTTTACATTTTGTTCATGGAAACCACATGTAGATGTGTTTGAATTGCTAATGAAATCCAAGTGGCTGCAAATAGATATAGCTATTCCGCGTCCGTCATGCTAAGATCTTATTATGCTGAAATCCTGAAATTGGGATGTACTATTCGGCCAAATTGTCTTACCACATTTTATATTTGATCAAATCCAGAAGATTGGCTGCGAGTTAGTGTATCCGTGCTTAGCTTTCACTTCAAATGGAGCAAAACGAACATTTCTATTAGCGTAGCCAGAAAGACGTGCTAACAGCACCATGGCTAATATATGCAGATGGTAAAGGTCACAGGGGATGAGCAGGAGACATGGAATGGGGAACATCCTAAATTAAATTCAATTTTGAATAGGGCTTTGAATAGTGAAATGTTTTTTGACTGTCGTTTCTGAATCTCAAGGTCACTTGGTGTAAAATCCCATTAAGCAATAAAGTAAAATGCCTGAACATAAAGCATAACACTGTTTTATTGGGAATATTGGGATTATCAGACTCCTGCACACATATACCAGTGGATTTGTGTGAATGTGCTAAACTTTCTCAAGTTGGTGTGAAAATAGCTCCAAAATATCCCAGGAAGTTCAGTCAATTTCCCAATTAGTATATTTGGACAAGGCAGACTGCTAATGATCACTTTGATTATTGAGTAATCAATCAATTATTACATTACAGGCATTTAGCAGATGCTCTTATCCAGAGTGACATACAACATACCCAGAGCAGCCTCTAGAGCAGTTGGG
>JANZLB010000019.1:5885401-5897233 GCA_026167865.1 Notarius quadriscutis
GCAATTACAGAAAACTTTCTGTACACTAGGTCACTTGAGTTCAACACACACAGAAACACAGAGAATGAAAATGTTCACCCATTAAATTTTCCTCACACTGCAGATACCTTGGATGAGTGCTGACCCCTTTAGCACAGATAATGTATCCTAAGAAGGAGATGCCTTCCTGATGGAACTCACACTTCTCTGCTTTGATGTAGAGGTGATTCTGAAATAGGCATTGGAGAACCGCTCTTACATGATCCTTGTGACTTCCTTCATCTGGGGAGTAAATGAGAATGTCATCTATGTAGGCGATGGCATACTTGCCTAGCATGTCCAGTAGCATGTCATTAATCAGGCATTGGAACATGCTAGGCACCGAAGAAAGGTCATATGGCATTACCCGGTACTCAAAATGGCTGGCGGTAGTGCTGAAGGTGGTCTTCCACTCATTGCCCTTTTTAATCCTGATTAGGTTGTAAGCACTGCGAAAATCGAGTTTCAAGAAGATTTTAGCCAATCTGAGTTGCTCCAAGGCTGCAGGAACAAGAGGAAGTGGATAAGGGTATTTGACTGATACCTGATTGAGTCCCCTATAGTCAATACATGGTCTGAGACCACCACCTCGTTTCTCCACGAAGAAGAAGCCTGCAGAAGCTGGAGACTTGGAAGGATGAATATAACCCTGCTTCAGGGCTTCCTGAATGTACTCTTCCATAGCCGTGTGCTCCTTTTGGGAGAGTGGGTATATACGACCCTGTGGTGGTGATGTGCCCGGCAGCAAGTCAATTGCACAGTCATAGGGGCCGATGAGGTGGTAGCCCACAAGCCTTTCTCTTGCTGAATACTTCTTTGAGGTCCAAATAACACTCAGGAACATTGTCTAGAGAGTCTGGCTGCAGGCTCTCCACAGAGGTGGACAAGATGTTGACTTGTGGATGAGAGACGCAACTCTGAAAGCATGCAGGTGACCATTGGAGAGTTTCCTTGTTCTGCTATGAAATCAAGGGGTCATGAAGTTGGAGCCAAGGATAGCCAAGAACGATGTTGTGACTTACAGTGGCGGTGATGTAGAGGGAGATGAACTCTGAGTGCAGTGCACCCACTTGAATGTGAATGGGGTTTGCACGCCTGGTGACATAACCTTCTCCTATGGGCCCTCCATCAATGGTTTGAATGTGGAGTGCAATTTGAAGAGGGGTTATTGGAAGGTTGAACCTCTGAGTGACCGAACTGCTGATAAAGTTGCCTTCTGCCCCGAATAGATAAAAGCAGAAAGGATGTGTGTGGCATCGGCCAACTTTAACAACACTGGAACCTTGAATGATTTGGAACTGAATTTCCTTACTGGACTCACATTGTGTGCTGGAACTTCGGCGGGAGCTGCATGGGATGGACGGATGGGACAGTGGTTGAGCTGGTGTTTGGAACTTCCGCAGTAGGAATACAACCCCTCCTTCCTCCTCCTTAGATGCTCAGTGCATGTTAGCCAGGTAGGTGACACTTCCATGGATGCACTGTCATCAGAGGTGAGGACTGGTTTGCCACTATCCTGAATGGAGGGTTGGTGAGCCAACAGATGATCTAGATGAATGGCTAGGTTGATGAGAGAGTCCAGAGTGCACTGTTCATCTCTACAGGTGAGCTTGCTTAGAATCTCGAGGTGCAGACCTTGGCGAAAAACTGCCTTAAGAGCCAGACCATTCCACCTTCTGGCTGCCGCTAGTGTTCTGAAATCTAGGGCGTACTCAGCCATGCTTCTGGAGCCTTGTGAAATGATAAGCAAACTTTCACCTACTTCAATCCCTTCTGGTTCATGATTGAATACTCTCTTGAACTGAGAGAAGAAGTGCTCATAGGATTTAGTGTGTTCACTGCCCTGATTCCAAACTGCACTGGCCCACTGGAGTGCTTTACCAGTGAGGAAAGAAAGGAACTTAGCAATCTTGCACTCTTCAGACAGGTTATGCATTGTAGCGAAATACATGGAACATTGAAGTAAGAAACCTTTACAAGCGAGCGTGTCTTCAGCGAACCTCTCAGGAACAGGAAGTTGCAGTGCAGGGCTTGTGGAAGACTTGGGACAAGTTAGGAGGGCCTGCGACATCACAGTAGCTAGCTGCGCCATACGAGTGTTGAGGTCTGCTAGCATGTGCTGATGTTCTCCTAGCAGTCATCCCTGGGCATTGAGAGCCATCTGCTTTGTCTCTTCCGCTACATCCATGGCGGTGAAGTATCCTGCCAGAGCACAGGCACTTATGGATGTATGTGCAGAAGACAGTGGGATGCAAACAGTAAATAGATCCAAGACGAGAGACTGGAATCATGGTTGGTAACCTAGCGTGGGTCAGGCGATCAGCGAACAACATAATAGAGGCAAGACAAAGAGCAAAAACGTGAGAGGATAAGCAGAAGTCAGAAATACAAAAGGCAATCAGAAAGATACAAGGCTTGGTATGAACTGAGGGAGCAGAACGATACTTCGCACTGTAGAGTACTCTACTAGTAGTACTGTAGAGTAGCCATTCAGAGAGCACGATTGCTCATATCCAGTGAATGTGGATAGAATAATTAAATTATGTAGGCTGGCTTTGAGTGGTATATCAGATATATTCCATTCAGCTAGCATGATATTGAATGAGTTGAAGATGAGTAGCTGAATGGAATAT
This sequence comes from Notarius quadriscutis, assembly GCA_026167865.1. NCBI lineage: Eukaryota > Metazoa > Chordata > Actinopteri > Siluriformes > Ariidae > Notarius > Notarius quadriscutis. Next base: position 5,888,053 of record JANZLB010000019.1, read on the forward strand.
ATCTGATATACCACAAAAAAGCCAGCCAATATTATTATTACTATACATACACATTCGATGGAACAATTATAGATTTTACAAAAAGTTAAGAACAGGGCGGTAACTTACCAACATTGAATGCTGATTCTGATCGAATGTAATTCAATGTTCTGTCAATCCAATGTACCGTACAAAGTCAAAGTTCTAACAGTAAAAATGGCACAAGTCCAAAAAGCCTAAACAACAACCCAACTTATATACAAGCTATATACAGGTCGACAGTTCAAGTTCACAGTTACTTTTGGTCGTAGTTCATTGTTCCATTGCAGTTGTTCAAAACAAAAGGGCTTTGCTGAGTGAAGTCCTCTTGGAAAAGTCTCCGTCACTTTTTCTCACCTCCAAGTACAACTTTATATTTCCGCTATTGCTCTCTTTTCCAGTTTTTCAATGTCAGTTGGTCTGTTTTTCTCTTGTAAATATGTGTGAAGAATATCCAGTGAAGTTTTGGTAGCCTTTTGGGTGTTCAGTGCGTCTTTGTCTTTAAATCTTCAGCTTTTAATGAAACAAACCTTGCAGCCATATTTGCTTATAAACTGTCACAGTCATTGACAAATGCAGAAGTTTTACATCTCCAATGTGTCTCTTGTCCAGTTTTAACATATATTTAATGCAGAAGATTAAATGCGTGAAGAATATCCGGTGAAGTTTTGCTAGCCTTTCAGGTGTTCAGCGTGTCTTTCTCCTTAAATCTTTGGCTTTTAATGAAACAAACCTCACCGCCATTTTTGTGAACGAACTGTCAGTCACTCACTAGCGTGGAAGTTTTACATCTCTGACATGTCTCTTTTCCAGTTTTTCGATGTCTGTTGGTATGTTTTTCTCTTGTAAATATGCATAAAGAATATACAATGAAGTTTTGGTAGCCTTTCAGGTGTTCAGCACATCTTTAGTTTCAGTTTTCAGTTTATTTATTTAGTGCTTAAACTGAGCCCTGAATCAACCTCGTCTTCTCTCTCTCCCGTCCGACAAAGAAATGATTGTGCGCATGCGCAGCAGAAAAGTTTTGTGACTGGATCTTCACATATGACGTCGTGTTGTCTTGAAAATGTGCAGTATTATAACAATACTGCATGCTCATTCTTCATTGGGGAGAGTGGCATAATACATGGAGGATAAGCGATATGATAACAATATTGCATGCCATCAATAAACCCACTAGAAGGGAATAGAATACGTTTTTATTCCATGGAAAAAGTGTCTTGTATTTATAATAATTTATAATATTGGTTACGCTATTTAGATAATAATTAAGGCAAAACCTTCAAAAAGTCATTTAGCATTATTGTAAAAGGCCACCGGTTCCCTGAACTGCACCGAGGTTTGAAAAATACAAAAATATTGTTGAAGATTGCTTTCTCGATTGTGTTATTCTTACAAAATCTTCCAAAGGTAGCATGAGTTCTTACAGTTAAGTGGAAAACTCTTGACCAACCACAGAGTCTAAATGGAAATGAAGTGAAAATGTGCCTCTGTTCCAAAATGTTACAAATAACGTTCAAATCTGTTCAGAGGATATGAATAAGATCGAAAAAAGTTAAAAAGGCAAATTTTGGGCATTAGAGAAAATTTATATTTGATTATATCGTTCCCATCCTGTGTGGATTCTTGGCTTGGATGTTTCTGATAACGTGGTGTTTCTGAGATCACCATAACGTGGTGCCGATCAACAAAGACAGAATATATATTTCATCTTAGTCAACTGTTTGACTGTTGTTAAGTGTAATAAAAAGGGAGAATCTCTGAACCACATGTCGTAATCTTGTGTCCTAAGGGTGTACAAACTTTTGCACCTGACCATAAAATGCATATGTTAATCAATGCATTGGTTTTTGTGAGATATATTGATAGAACTGATATGTGTGTGTGTGTGTGTGTGTGTGTGTGTGTGTGTGTGTGTGTGTGTCAGGGCTCAGAAGAAGAGGAGCAGCACATGAATAAGACCTCATCATTATTAGAGAGCCAACATCACCACCTACTGCACTGCCTGGAGAAAACCACCGTGAGTGTGAACGTCTCCTGTCAGAAGCGGAGCGTAATATTTTGGAACGTTTCAGTCATTCAGTTTTCACTCGTTGAGTCGTTGAGTCATTCGGGTCATTTGTAAAATGTCGAGCAGCAGTGAGTGACTCAAGGGGACTGGATTTGAGGGATAATCTTAAGGACATTAATGCGAGGAGCTTCATCAGTTTAGATGAGTGATAGGAAATTCTGTGATGTTTAAAATTTCTCTGTGTGTGTGTCGCTCTCTCTGTCTCACTCTTTCTCATTCTCTCTGTCTCTGAGTTTGTCTCTCAATCTCTCTCTGTCTCTATTTCTTTGTCTTTCTGTATCTCTCTCTCTTTCCGTCTTTCTCTCTGCCTCTCTATGGCTCTCTCATCCTTGTTCTCATTCTCTGTCTCACTGTCACTGTCTTACTTTCTGTTTCTCTCTTTTTCTGTCTCACTCTTTCTCATTCTCTCTGTCTCTGAGTTTGTCTCTCAATCTCTCTCTGTCTCTCTTTGTTCTGTCTCTATTTCTTTGTCTTTCTGTATCTCTCTCTTTCCGTCTTTCTCTCTGCCTCTCTCTTTGTCTCTCTCATCCTTGTTCTCATTCTCTGTCTCACTGTCATTGTCTTACTTTCTGTTTCTCTCATTTTCTGTCTCATTCTTTCTCATTCTCTCTGTCTCTGAGTCTGTCTCTCAATCTCTCTCTGTTTATCTCTGTGTCTGTCTCTTTGTTCTCTCTATATATTTCTTTGTCTCTCTGTATCTCTCTCTTTCCATCTTTCTCTCTCTCTCATCCTTGTTCTCATTCTTTCTGTCTCACTGTCACTGTCTTACTTTCTGTCTCTCTCTCGCTCACTCTTTCTAATTCTCTGTCTCTGAGTGTCTCTCAATCTCTCTGTCTCTTTGTGTCTCTGTCACTGTCTGTCTCTTTGTTCTCTCTATATGTATTCCTTTGTCTCTCTGTATCTCTCTCTCTCACACACACACACACTCACACACTCTTTCTAATTCTCTCGGTCTCTGAGTGTCTCTCAGTCTCGCTCTGTCTCTCTCTTTGTGTCTGTCTGTCTCTTTGTTCACTCTATATTTCTTTGTCTCTGTATTTCTCTCTCACTCTCTTTCTATCTTTCTTTTTGTCTCACTCATCCTCGTTCTCATTCTCTTTGTCTCACTGTCACTGTCTTTCTGTCTGTCTGCCCTCTCTCTCTCACTCTCTCTCTTTCTATCTTTCTTTCTGCTTCTCTTTTGTCTCTCTCTTCCTCATTCTCATTCTCTCTCTCTCTCTCTCTCTCTCTCTCTCTCTCTCTCTCTCTCACTCTCAGGCTCATGAGTTTGTGGACGAGCAGTTATACGAGCAGAACTGTGTTGAAGGAGCACCGCCGCCGCTGCAGAACTTCCCTTCTCGCAGCCCCTCCATCTCAAGCAATGAGGGCTTCACAGGAACCTGCTGCACGCGCCGCTCACGCAAAAGACTCGCGCTGCCCAATGCCAGCCTGTCCACCACACACACGCACACACACACGCAGGACCTGCAAGAGCTCAGCGCCATCCACATCCAGTGTGGAGATCAGCTGAGCCTCGGTCCAAGGTGAGCACGTGGCCAAGCCTCCATGGACATCACTCTGTGAACTAAACCCTTGTGAGATGATTAGCTGTTGATCCAAAACGCCATCTTGTTCATAAATAAATAAATAAATAAATAAATAAATGCATTTTAATATTCAGGTCAGCCCACATGACTTCATCCTGCTGTTGATTATTTTCCTATAACAGCACAACCCGAAGTGTTTTATTATGTTCTTAACCCCTTAATCTTCCAGGATCCTCCCATTCATTCCACATATCATGAATAATTCATTATAGTTACTCAATAATCTGCTTTAAACTGAATAACTGTATGAATAGATGTGATTTTGGTCTTCATGTCAAAACTGGCAGTCTTTATCTGTTCAAATGTCCTCCAGCTGTCGCTCCAGTCTCAACCTAAAACCCAACGAGCGAGCGCAGATAAACTGCAGAGGGCAGCAGATCACCACCGCCATCATCAGCCTGCCGTCACCGAGCTCTTTCAGCCCAGACTCCATCACCACCTCGTCCATCACCACCACCTCCAGCTCCAGCATCGTGAAGGTCTCGGCCTTGTGAACGAACAGGAGGAACTGCGGGAGAGCAGAGCGAGCAGAGCCGCGAGCCTCGAGTCTAGTGGACACGTCTAGTGGACACACTGTGGAATTAATTTTATTAAAGAATGTAAAGACAGTTTAAAGAAGAGACACTGTGTGCTGGCGGAACATGGTGGCCAGGTTTTTCCGGATTGGATTCCAGATGTTGGCGTGCTTCTGACCTTAGGACTGAGGTGCTCAAGAAGGAGGTTAAAAGATGGCTTGAAGATGCGAAGGCAGTTAGTATAAAACATGTCTCTTGTCAGTTTGTGCGTCATCCACCATGGTAGGAGCAAAGTACATTCAGAAATCAAAGTGGTTTCCATGTCGTGTGATATTCACAGGTTCGAGAGGAATCTGTTTAGTCAGAACGTTGTGTTGGTTGTGTAAAATGGGCAAGATCACATTGTTTTGTTTAATTTTTTTTTCCAAATGAAAAGAGAAGCCAAACATTTTCAACTCTCTTCAATTAGAGAATATGGTTTAGACTGTTCAGTGGTCTGTCTTTACGTCTTTCTTTCTTTTATTATATTTTCTTCTCACTAAATGAAATGTATTTCTCTCTCTCTCTCTCTCTCTCTCTCTCTCTCTCTCTCTAACCTTTATCTTTTTATTCTTCTCCTCATTCCTCTTCAACATCATCAATTAGTCATCACTCAATAGACTTTGTTCTAAAGTAAGTCCATCAGTGGTTACAAATCTTGCAGTATTCCATATTCATGCAAGTATTAAAGTCAAGTAAACGGCCCGTTAGAAGCCCACAGATCACCAATGCCCTGTCTAATGTGAACGTCTTTGTCTGTGCGTCGTGACTCTTTAGTTGACTAGTGATTTGACGTCTTAAGATTATGGGAGAACCGAAAAAAGCCTCAATTCTCAACCTGATATTTGACACGAAGGCTATTCAAGCCCTTAAACAGGCACAACAGTAACATCTGTAATAAAGTTGACTTAACAGTGCTTTCTTAGTTCATTTACTTTTTAAAAAAAAAAAAAAGAAAACTATACCTTTTGTTTATTTTGGATTCTGTAACACTTTACCTGGACCCTCTGTCATAATAAGACTGACATAACCCTTCCATAAATATATCGCAGACATAACCATCAGAGATAAGAGTTAATTTTCAATTATGCAACAAAACTTCACAGTCCATGTTAATTTTGGTTGATCTTTAGTTAAAATCGCTTTACCTGAACCATGTATCATAAGACTGACATAATCCTGTTATAAACATATTATAAGAGATAGTAAGCATCATAAGGGTTCTTTTCAGTGATGCAACAATACTAGTATAGCAGCCAATGTTATACATTCATTTTGCTTGATCGCGAGTTAAAATTGCTTTACTTGAACCATGTGTCATAAGACTGACATAACCTTGCCATAAACATATCATGAGTGATAATAACTGTCATAACAGCTTATATCCACTGATAAAACAATTTACAACATACATACACATCTTACATGCACATAATTTTGGCTGCTCTATGGTTAAAGTTGCTTTACCTCAACCATGTGTCATAAGACTGACATAGTCCTGTCATATAGACATAATGAGTGATAATAACTGTCATGACCATTAATTTTCACATTTTCAATTATATAACAATCTATGACAGCCAATGTTATGCATTAATGTTGGCTCTTCTCTCTGGTTAAAATCACTTTATCTGACCCATATATCATAATTCTGACATAGTCCAGTCATAAGCACATCATGGGTGATAATAACTGTCATAACCATTTATTTTCAATGACAATAATATATGACAGCCAGTGTTATGCGTTAATGTTGGTTCTTCTCTCTGGTTAAAATTGCTTTACCTGAACCATGTGTCATAAGACTGACATAACCTTGTCATAAACATATGATAATAACTGTCATAACAGCTTATATCCAATGAAAAAACAATATATGACAGTCCATCTTACACATACATACACATCTTACATACACATAATTTTGGCTGCTCCCTGGTTAAAGTTGCTTTACCTGAACCATGTGTCATAAGACTGACATAGTCCTGTCATAAACACATCATGAGCGATAATAACTGTCATAGCCATTTATTTTCACATTTTCAATGATATAACAATTTATGACAGCTAATGTTATGCATTAACGTTGGCACTTCTGTCTGGTTAAAATCACTTTACCTGAACCATATATCATAAGACTGACATAATCCAGTCATAAGCATATCATGAGTGATGATAACTGTCATAACCATTTATTTTCAATGACATAACAATATATGACAGCCAATGTTATGCATTGGTTCGTCTCTCTGGTTAAAATTGCTTTACCTGAACCATGTGTCATAAGATTGACATAACCTTGTCATAAACATATCATGAGCCATAATAACTCTCATAACAGCTTATATCCAGTGATCTAACAATATATGACAGTCCATCTTACACATACACACACATCTTACACATAATTTTGGCTGCTCTATGGTTAAAGTTGCTTTACCTGAACCATGTGTCATAAGGCTGACATAGTCCTGTCATAAACATAAAAGATAACTGTCATTACAGTTTATTTTAAGTGATAGAATGTGACATTAATTTTAGGTTCCCTTGATTTAAAACTGCTTTACCTGAACCATGTCATAAGACTGACATAATCTTGTCATAAACATATTGTAGGCGATAATAACTGTCATAAGTTATTATGACACAGGACATAGCCCAGGTTACATTGTGTTATATTGTGTTATAATCATGTTATGGCTATAATATGACTATATTATTTTCTCATGGTTTACGATTTGGATTCATGTAACAGAAAAAAAACCTCCACATTGTGTTTATTTTGGACAACACTTCACCTGAACCCTCTGTCATAAGACTGACATAAACATATCATAGGAGATAATAACCGCCGTAACAGATTATTATGATTTAACATGGGAAGTCCGTGTTAATTTTGGTTAATTGCTGTGTAATTAGGACAGATTTTCTGACAGCTCGTTTAAAACAATTGGGGGCAAAGAAGTGTTATAATCATGTGATGTCATTTGTCATCATTTGGATTCAAATCACAAACAAAACCCGAAGTGTTTATTTTGGATTCTTGAACTCGGCATCATGAGACTGATATAATCCTGTCTTGAACATTATGTCAGCTATTGTGTATCGACACGAGTTATTGCCACGAGATATTTGACATGCTCAGGCATAAGGAGGTCATGTGTATGTGAAGGATTGCTACACGGAGCCTTCGTAGCACATTCATAAGCGTTATATAAATCATTTAAAAAGAAAGCAATGCATTATATGGAATAAGAGCATTACATACTGTAGTACCTGGTAACAAATCCCAGGAGATTCAAAGAACAGCATGAATATAAGTTGATGTCTGAATTTTGCTCAAATTATTATGATTAATGCAGAAAAATGCAGAATTATTTATTACATCCTCACCATTTCCTGCACCACAGGCGGCCATGACACTTTCTAGCCAGACTGATTAAATGATCATGGAACCAGGTCATGTGACACACCTGTTCGAACTAAAATAATTCAGTCAAACTCAACTGAAAAGAAAAGCTATTTTGTGGTGCATGCTCCCTGTTTAAGGGCTAGACAACGCCTTCACGTGGACGAATAAACATTTTAAAACGTACACAGCATTACCATGCATTAAACGCTTTAAATCAGTGATCTAATATTGTTTAATGTTCAAAAACGTGTCTTGATATTTTGTTGCATGCAACAGCATGCTTTGGTGTCATTGCCAGTTTCAGAAATAATTTCACTTTCCTTTTTTTTGTGTGAGTCTGGTATATGTACTATTATTATCGTTATTATTTACATAATTGAAGAGCTAAATCAAGTGCTATTTTCAAAGCGAAATTTTGCTTCTTTTCCCCCCAAAAGTAATTAATCTCCAGGCATACCAGGAACACAAACGTTACTCAAAACTGTATTTTGTGGAAATGGAAATGTTCTCCCATTAGAGTCCATTTCTCTCGTTTTTCAGGGTTTTTTTCCCCCTGGAGCCTGATTTTCGATGTCTATTGTGCACTATTCTGTAAGACGTTGTTTAATTTATGACTTTGTTCTTGTGAAAGAAGCATCTGATAAAAAAAAAACCCAAACCCTCAAACTGCTAATGAAGTCTCCTGTTCTTTTCAAATTAAAAAGAAAAAGAAAGAAAGCACAACTTTTATTCATCACACACTTGTGAAATTTCCTCTCTCTCCATTTAACCCATCTGAAGCAGTGAACAGACACATGAGCAATAAGCACACACACACACACACACACACACACACCGAGCAGTCGGCAGCCATGCTAACAGTGCCCGGGGAGCAGTTGGGAGTTAGGGGCCTCGCTCAAGGGCACCTCAGCCCAAGGCCGCCCCATATTAACCTAACCGCATGTTAGTGAGCATGATTAGAATTATTATTACCGTCCTGTTAGATATGCAGCGGTACGGTTGAGTGCAAAAGTTTGCACCATCTTTTAAAGATGACAGCATTATAGCTCATCAAATAAAAAAAAAGGACAAACAGGCCTGTTAAAAAGTTTGTATCTGTTTTATAAGATTCGTATGTGTTTTGACACTGTCATGGCGATACGTAAAGGTTCGAGGGAATATCATCTTCCTACAAAAACTGACTTCGTTGTTAATCTACACATTTCATACCAGATGAGATGTGATTAATCTTTTTATACACTCACCGGCCACTTTATCACGAACACCTATCTATCCACCTGCAGTTTGATGCAGTTCTCTAATCAGCCGATCCCTTGACAGCAGCACAATGCATCAGATCATACAGATACAAATCAAGAGCTTCAGCTAATTAATTTTCACATCATTCAAACATGGGCAGCACGGTGGTGTAGTGGTTAGCACTGTCGCCTCACAGCAAGAAGGTCCGGGTTCGAGCCCCGTGTCCGACGAGGGCCTTTCTGTGCGGAGTTTGCATGTTCTCCCCGTGTCCGCGTGGGTTTCCTCCGGGTGCTCCGGTTTC
>JANZLB010000019.1:6053716-6064056 GCA_026167865.1 Notarius quadriscutis
GCCCTCGCTGGCCACGGGGCTCGAACCCAGACCTTCTTGCTGTGAGGCGACAGCGCTAACCACTACACCACCGTGCCACCCAAAAGTTAAAATTTTATTTTTATATTATATTATATATATATATCCATCCATCCATCCATCCAACAGAGTTTGAGGTCATCTGGGATTCTGAATTGCTGTAAGAATAATGGAGCTTAGAGTGTATGTCTTTGTGGTCCTAAAGGAGAGCTACATGAGTGAGAAATAAGATATCTTTAATTAAACTGATAAATTTTAGTGATATTTAATAGTCAATTGGCAGTTTCCTGAGACATCATGAGTGCTGATAACTTCATAATGAGACAGAAACTGAAGTATTTAAAAAGAGTGGTGCAAAAATCAGTAATAAAGATGTCATAACCTTTAAATGTGTGTAAGTGACAATATTATCTTTTAAAGTTAGACATAACCTCCCCAACCAATCTCCTTTAAAAAAAAAAAAAAGGGTGAAGTGGGGTGGGGCGTTACAAGCCCTAGGCAAACTTGGCTTAGGGAGTCCTAATACCCCTTTTGCATGCTAAAATAATCTGAAGTAAACTCAAACGGTGCACAGGGTGATCAAAATCAAGTCTTTATTAGAGGTTGGAGTGCAGTCCAAATTTTATATATGTAATGGAGAGGCTGAGCTGTAGCCGTACAAATATTTGAATTGCGCCAGTTGGGTTGGTATAAACCTGTATTACATCCACTCTGATAAGTCAGTAACTAAAGGAGGAGGGGAGGAAGAAAAAGTGAAGAACACGTAACTATTTTTCAAGGGGGGGGAGTGGAGAACATTTTTCAGAACCCAGGAGGAACCCTGAATATTTAAAACCGTACAAAACCTTAACCACTTTAATTTCTCAGAAACATCTGTTTTTAAACTCTTCTTGCATTATTTATAACTTAATACTGAATCGTGACCTCAAAGCAAGGTGTACAAACAGTTATGCAGATCGCACAAAGAAAGAAAGAAGGAGGAGAAGGAAGAGGGGGATGGTGCAGGTGAACAGAGAAAGCCAAGCAGTATGACCAGGTACGACACCTGTACTATGACGATCAGACACGCTATGCAAACAAGCCTCATCCAGCACCTGTTACTGAACGCTGCAGCCTGTTTAAACTTTCATCACCCTGCTCAGGTTGCTGATGATCCACCATTACCCCAAGAGTCAGTAAGGTGTCTGCTCCTTCGACTGGACTGGGATAGATTTACACCTGCCCCAGTCTGACCACACACACACACACACACACACACACACCAGCAGAAAGTTCAACTTATATAGCACCTTTCTCACACCCAAGGTCACTTCACAGTTACAAACAGGAGTGCTCTGAGAGCACAATATCCCCCGCTGGCAACTCGGCTATAACTCTGGTAAAATGTGACTGAATTTAACAAAATTACAATATGCATATTACTGACAAAGAATTCTGTCAAGTTTGGTGAAATTCCTCCAAAAATTGTGAGAGGAGATGATTTCAGAAGGTGAGCACCCTTCCTGGGACAGACAGACGGACATCGCCATGATAATCCATCACCATGGGGATAGATTAGGGATAAAATTAGCTCATGTTTTAAGTCGTTCAAATTCTGTAAAGTTGCTTTGCGACAACGTTTATTGTTAAAAGCGCGATACAAATAAACTTGACTTGGCAATCCCTCTTCAGGCTTTTCAGCCAGTGGGGGGGATAATAAAAATTGCGAGGGAAGTTGATTTCAGAAAACAAGCACACCTTGATGAAATTGCCAAAGTACAAGTTTGTTAATAACCAAGAGCATAACTCTGGTAAAATGTGCCCAAATTAAACGAAACTTCAATATGCATACAACGGTCATATAGTCGAATGCCTTTATTGTCACTGCACAAACGTACAACGAAATTTAGTTCATCACAGGAGAGCAAAGCCGCTGCATACGTATGCACCGCCACTCTCAGGCACTTCAGCCCAAGGCCATCCCATGTTAACCTAACTGCATGTCTTTGAACTGTGGGGGAAACCGGAACACCTGGAGGAAACTCACGCAGACATGGGGAGAACATGCAAACCCCACACAGAAAGGCCCCCGTCAGCCACTGGGCTCGAACCCAGAACCTTCTTGCTGTGAGGCGACAGTGCTAACCACTACACCACCGTGCCACCCAAAACGTTATTGCGGACAGTAAATCTTGATAAATCTGGAGGGCTGATTAAAAAGTGTTTAGAATTTAGAGTGTGTGTGTGTGTGTGTGTGTGAGAGAGAGAAAGAGAGCAACAAATTGGTTTTGTATATGACGCTTCTCAAAGATTTGTATTTTAAAGCCCAAAATGTAATATGCTATTGCATTATAGACATTTTATTACAAAATCATAATGTGATTATGTCATATGGCTTAATTTAATTTAAAGCGATTGTGTATGAATTAAAATTGACCAAAACATTTTGTTTGGAAAAAAAACAAACAAACATATAAATTACAGTTAAATATGAAGAATTCTCAATAATTACACATGTTCAATGTTAGTATCATTATTCATGTAATGTACAGCGTTGAATGTTTAGGGATTATTCAAATAATAAATTCATTTTATCGAATTTGTTGAAGCAATAGTTGATTATCATAAATGCACGCACTGGGATCTGCTTACAACTCCATGTTTAAAAAATGGGGGGATTTTAATGGAAGTAAAAAAAAAAGTTAAAATGGCATACACAACACATAAAATGTTAAAACAGCATTTATTTTAGATTGAATGCTTGTACATGATGTATGAAATGCTTATTTTATCAATTTTTATTTGTTATTACAACCCCAAATCAGAAAATGTTTGGACAAATACAAATAAAAAAAGAAAGCATTGATTTCTAAATTTACTTTGACTTGTATTTCATTGCAGACAGAATGAACCCAAAGTATTTCATGTTTTGTTGGTCAACTTCATTTAATTTGTTAAACGCAGGAATTCCTGCAACCCATTCCAAAAAAGTTGAGACGGGGGCAATTTGAGGGCTAGTAATGAGGTAAAACAATTAAATAATCATGTGATTTTAATCAGGTGATGTCAACAGGTGATTGCAATCGTGATTTGGTACAAAATCAGTATCCGGAAAGGCAGAGTCTTTGAGGAACAAATATGGGCAGAGGATCTCCAGTTTATCAACAAATGCGTGAGAAAATTATTGAAATGTTGAAAAAACAATACTCCTCAACAAAAGATATGAAGGAATCTGGAGGAATTTCAGTGCATAAAGGGAAAGGGAACAAGCCTAAGCTGAACACCTGTGGTCTCCGATCCCTCAGATGGCACTGCATCAAGAACCGTCATTCATCTATAGCTGATATATTGTAAATGACATGAGCTTGGGATTACTTTGGCAAAGCTTTGTCAAGCACTACAATATGGAGTTACATCCACAAATGCCAGTTAAAACTTTACTGTGCACAAAGGAAGCCTTATGTTCACTGTGTCCAGAAGTGTCGCCGACTTCTTTGGGCTCGGAGGCATCGGATGGACCATTACACAGTGGAAACATGTATTGTGGTCAGATGAATCAGTATTCCAGGTTTTTTTGGAAGAAATGGACCCCATGTGCTCCAGACCAAAGATGAACAGGACCATTCAGACTGTTACCAGCAACAAGTCCAAAAGCCAGGGTGTGTCACGGTATGGGGTTGTGTGGTATGGGCCCTTGCCAAAGGTAACTTGCACTTCTATGATGGAGCATTAGTACATTGAGATTTTGGAACAACATATTCTGCCTTTAAGACGACATCTTTTCCAGGGATATTTAACAAGACAATGCAAAACCACATTCTGCACACATTACAAAGGCATGGCTATGGAGGAAGACGGTGCCTGTCCCATCCGTCCCCAAAAGAGAATGTGTGGTGAATTTTGAAATGAAAAATATGACAATGACAACCCTGAGCTGTTACAAACCGTAAGACAGGAAGAATGGGATAAAATAACACCTGAAACACTTCATCACTTGGTGTCTTCAGTCCCTAAACATCTTTTAAATGTCGTGAGAAGGAATGGCAATATTATAAATTGGTAAATGCTTTACTGGCCCAATTTTTTTTTTTTTTAAATGTGTTGCAAGAATCAAAACTGAAATAAGTGTTTATTTTGAGTGCAATTCATGTCAACTATTATTTACAAATCATTGTTTTCACTTTTAATTTAAATTTCAACATACCATCCCAACTTTTTCTGATTTGAGGTTGTGTAAATACAGTCTGCGCTTTGGTTCGATTTGAGGCGTTATTTGCATATCACCTTTATTTTATGCTGTTGTTCTATACCTTCAGAAATGGCAAAACAAATAATATAATTTCGGATTATCTTTTTTTTTTTTTTTAAATCATGTAGGATAGCCATGTTAGCCAGTGAAACCCAAGCTGTGTCTCATTAGCGAGCTATTAAATTTCTTTGCTAGCTTCTGTGTTAGCTGGTTTTAATGACTGTCAAGCTAAACTTAATTTTCGCCTTCTTCTTCTTCTTGTGAAATAAGCCTGTTAATTATGCTATTACATTAGTATGCTCACTTGTTAGCTTGCAAAAAGGTTCAGATTTTGTTGTTTTTCTCCATAACAAGATGTTCTGATGGTCGCCAAGGTAAGAATCAAAGACAATCAAGACAATTCTATCAAACCATCCTCATCTTTGTAATGTTCTGTGTACACTTATGGCCCTAAATTCTTCCAAATACACCATTTAGAACTTTTAGCTTTAAGCACATGCACTGTGCTATGTATTTGCTCCATCTCATTGTGCCAGTTTACTTTCTGATTAACATCCTGTGTGTGTGTCTGACCAGCAGGAAGCGCTGTGAGTGAAAATGAAGTCCCTCGGCTGGTGCGTACCCTTCACCCTTCTCCTCGCAACCCTCACCCTTCCCTCACAAAGCGCCAAGAATCCTGGTAGCAAAAATGTACAGGATCCCGAAGCAGTGCTGTTTCATGGAGGCAGGTGGAGGAGGCAGGGTTCACGAGGCCTGTTTTCCCACAAATCTTTGCGGCTAGAAGATGACGGAGTAGGTCTGGAGGGTCTGAGCCCAGTCCGGCTGGAAATGGGACCAGGAGATTGGGGTAGGGAAAGAGGCATCAGGCATACAAGAGGGAACAAGCAGCATCATGGAGGAGAGTTCCAGCGCAAAGGCAGGAAAAATGGGCAAGTGGAGGGCAAGAGACATGCACGCAAGGACAAAGTACATGGCCAAGGTGTCTACAGATTCATCTTGTGTACTGATTGAAGAACGCATAGATATTAATGAAAAGTAGGGGGGTTGTAAGTGGGTCATAATCTACTGCTAACCTCAAGCCAATGGCAGAAATAGGCGAGGTGAAGGTTAAATGTGTGTATTACTTTATTACATAAATATCTGACTAAGATTTATAACAGATTCCATGCAACCAGCTCGGAAAACATTACATTCCCAGTCTCAGTGGCTTAAGTTGCTTTTGAACCCACATGGTTCACCATGAATGTGTTAAAATGATGCCAAACATGGCATCAAAATATAATGTTAATGCAAATGAGTTTCCTTGACCCACATTCTTGACTGCATTGTGTTGACCATTTCTGCCACATTCTTAAAAATCCACGACAAATATGAAACCCATGGATGACAATCCATTTAAATAACCCAATGATGTCATGCGGTATCATAACGTTCGATGAAACTTGAACGCAACATGGAACTAAATCCATTTTATTTTCCTGTTTATTGATTCCCTCTTTCAGGGTTCTTCCATGACCCCAGCACAGGATTTGGCTCTCCAATGAGGGATTTAGACAAAGCTTTTGCCCGCTTGTCCAATCGTGAAGCTGCTGCACTCGCAGAAGGCCCTGCCTCTCGTATCCCGGTAGCCACAGTGATGCCTGAGCATCCACCAACTCGAGCCCCGACCTCCACCAAGCCGCAGGTATCAATTCGGCCAAAGTGTCTTTGAATTGAAAGGTTTTCAATTCACTGGGATGTTGAGCTTTCTGAGGGATTTATTCCGATTCATTGCCATGCTACTGAGGATTGTGTTTCCGCATGAAGTGTGTCTTTGAATGGTGCCATTATTTGTTGAATAGAGAAGGACGGAAAATAGTGTAATGTGTTTCGAGAAAAGAGATTTGTCCATTTAAAGGGGTTCTTGGTTTTATGTTCCATCATTTATGAATACAGAATGTAGCAGATTTTTTTTTTTCCGCCTTCTTGGCTATTGCTTTGTTTTCCTAAACTAATTTAAAGTAACGCTCATTATGCCAGTGACATAAAACAAAAAAAAGAGATCAGAATGGTTTTGTTGCTTATGTATGTATAAAATATACTATCGTGAGTACCAGCTTAAAAAAAACAAGCGAATAGGATCACTTTCTGCGATTTTAAACTACATAACCTGATTCAAACCAAAGAAAGCAGAAGATGAGGGCCAGTCTTTCTCGCTATCTAAATAAAAACGTCCTGATATACATGAAATACAGTCGTCCACTATTGTGCGTTCAGCATTTTGAACATATCAAATGCAAAGTTTAAAACGAAATGGCATAAAGGTGGAACAGATAGTAATTTCTGAGTGTGTTGTAAATACGCTTGGGTTGTATCATCACTGCAGATGCACCACACGTGAAGGACCTGATTGTGTAGATTTATTTGACTCCAGCGCAGCACCTCTGCTTCTTTATTACTGCACGTGGGAGCTTCTCCTGCTGCTCGAAACATGGGCCAAATGAGCTCGGTGCATGCTGAGATGGAGGCAGGGGGAAGGGGAGCGCCAAACACACCAGTGCTGGGGAAAGAGGTGTCACTCGCTCACTTGCTTGTCCTTCCATCCATCCATCCTCCTCCTCCACCTCCTCCTCCTCCTCCTCAAAGCCATCTGTTCTCTTTTCTCCTCCACTGGCTTGTTGTCAAGCGTGTGCTTGCTGTCGCTTTCCCCAATTAAGCTTGTTGTTATTTGTGTATCCAAAATCAAGCTCATGTTTGGTTACCATGGCACGTTTCGCTTCTTTTCTACATGCAACACAAGAGCGAAGATGACAAACACACTCGTTACTACAACCAAAGGGGGAAAAAAAAGGCTTTTGTAAAAACGATGTATTATTATCTTACTGTCCTCACACGTCTCATGAGTCACGTCTCAGGGCAACCGTTAACCTCATTGCGGTTAAGCAAGTCGTCTTTTCACTGTTTTATTGCTTTATAACTTTTATTGCGAGAGTTAACTTTTCTCCTCCACCATGAGCGTGTTAACGGCTATGCCGGCAAGCTCGGAGACCGACGAGACAAGCAAGATGCAATGAGAAAGCGAATTACATTTTTTCCAATATGATCAGTTAGAAAATCTTACATTTGTGTCATTTTCATTCTGGAAAAAGTTCCATAATTTTAGAAACACTTGTCTATATCTGCCCAAGACAAATGTTCATAGCTATGTATCTACATTAGTGTCTTTTCTGCTGCTTTTATTTTTCTATGAATGTGCTTTAGATTTTGCATTAAAAAACACCATATACACAAACAGAGCCAGACGTCATGACTGCATTATTTTTATGAAAATCTGTTTAAAATCCTCTCAGAAATCCTGTCAGGTTAGCTCACATTAGCTAGCTGGCTAACTTTAATTAATTTCTGTGTATATAAACTAAAATCCTTTCAGATATCCTGTCAGGTTAGCGCACATTAGCTAGCTGGCTAACTTTAAGCTGTTTGTGTGTGCATGTACATAAACTTAAATCCTGTCAGGTTAGCGCACATTAGCTAGCTGGCTAACTTTAATTAATTTCTGTGTATATAAACTAAAATCTTCTCAGAAATCCTGTCAGGTTAGCTCACATTAGCTAGCTGGCTAACTTTAAGATATTTGTATATATAAACTAAAATCTTCTCAGAAATCCTGTCAGGTTAGCTCATGTTAGCTAGCTGGCTAACTTTAATTAATTTGTGGATATATAAACTAAAATCTTCTCAGAAATCCTGTCAGGTTAGCTCACATTAGCTAGCTGGCTAACTTTAATTAATTTGTGTGTATATAAACTAAAATCCTCTCAGAAATCCTGTCAGGTTAGCTCATGTTAGCTAGCTGGCTAACTTTAATTCATTTGCGTATATATAAACTAAAATCTTCTCAGAAATCCTGTCAGGTTAGCTCACGTTAGCTAGCTGGCTAACTTTAAGACACTTGTGTAAATATAAACTAAAATCCTCTCAGAAATCCTGTCAGGTTAGCTCATGTTAGCTAGCTGGCTAACTTTAAGCTGTTTGTGTGTGCATGTATATCAACTTAAATCCTGTCAGGTTAGCTCACGTTAGCTAGCTGGCTAACTTTAAGACACTTGTATATATAAACTAAAATCCTCTCAGAAATCCTGTCAGGTTAGCTCATGTTAGCTAGCTGGCTAATTTTAAGCTGTTTGTGTGTGCATTTATATAAACTTAAATCCTGTCAGATTAGCTCATGTTAGCTAGCTGGCTAACTTTAATTAGTTTGTGTGTATATAAACTAAAATCCTCTCAGAAATCCTGTCAGATTAGCTCAGATTAACGATCTGACTATTTTTTAGCAACTAAAATTAGAAATATTTATGAATAAACTCAGAAATGGTTTGTTTAACTAATCTCAGCTAGCTTTACATAGATGGTTGGTTTTATTACTGATGTGATAAAAACATTTCTTAATTTGGCTAAAACTCCTCTCAGAAATCCTGTCAGATGGCGTTGTCCAAGATGCTAACGTTGTATTTTCATATTCCTGTAATCTTTTTCTCTTTCAGAAATTTCCCCTGACGTTTAGCCTGACTGAGGCCTAAATGATGCCATTATGATAAATTGGGTCTGTTTGTTTTGTCACTAAAAAGAAATAAAAACTTTCTTAATAGTGTTCAAGTGACTTATTACTTTGAAATTTAAATTCATTGGAAAATATTGCACATGGGTACAAACCAAAAAAAAAAGAGTCCTGTACAGAGCTCAGTACCCAAATGCAGAAGTTTTGTTTTAAACCTGAAGGCTGTTCTAAAGAACCATTAATCCCTACTGGTTTCTGTTTTAACATGTGTACAAGCAGGCATGAGCTCTTGAGTTATGATAGAAAAAGCCTCTGAGGGACGGAGTGTTCGTAGATGTAGATATGGGTTCAGCGTTTCGATTTTGTCATCTTAATTTAGCTTCAATTGGTGCTGACATACAGATTAAGAGCCCACAGCAACACAGCTCCCTGTAATTAATTAAACTTGTCTGGTGTGCTAGTGGTTTTAAAGTCTCCCCGAACATGGAGTTGAACTCTGTGAAATTCAGTCTATGTAGAATAATAAATTGTCCCAATCATAAGTGCACAAAAAGCTCTACGGGAGGTTATTTATTGATAAACTGAACTGAAGTTTAGCCCCGCCCTCAAAACAATTTTATTTTTAGAAGTACGGAGAACATATTGACAAAGCTATCAACCCACACAGCATGCAACCAGAATCACTTCACGGTAGACACTGGTAGACAATTTTGGGCCTTCTGGGGGTCAACCAGCACGCGTTCCGGGCCCTTCTGTCAGAATACGTGAGAGCCAGGGAGCTACGTTTACAACCAGAAGGGTGTGGCTTCCATCCACAGAAAGTTTGGTCATGTTGAAAATTGCCGTGGGTCAAGCGCCAGATGAATTCATCCATGAAGGCATCCTTGAGGTATACATGAGGCTTACGTGGGCTACCAGGGGTTACTGTAGCATTCCGTCGCAACCTTCAAGCTCAAAATGTTCACGGAACAACATTCTGCAGAAAGTGAAAAGTTTGCCAAGAGGGCATGGCTTATTTCGTCTTGCCATGGCTATGCCGTACTGCACCCGTGGAAACTGTACACGCTACCATTATTGTCGTAAGGCCATACATTATGATACGTCGCTGGGGTTACGCAACCGGCCTCAACCGCAGACGCTACTGCAACCCAGCCATCATTACCACAGGCAACCATGATTGCATCCATCGTTGCCAGTGGTGCTTCCAGCGTCTACCATCACGAATACCGTGGCTTCATTTGCATATTTACTCTGCCCAAATTTATGTGATGGATCACCTCCAAAATCTGCCAGCCCCAGTTCTCACATATCAACCGGCTATGTGTGACCTTAGCATTGGCAGCATTTGGAAATTGGAAAATGTCATGAACAGACGTTTCTGCCACAACAGTAGATTATTGGTTTGGTCTGCTTTGGGAAAATATTTCTTATAGTTTAGGAATCCAAATTGCAGACTCTGATTTTGTGTATTTAAAGAAGCATGGGGCGGCACGGTGGTGTAGTGGTTAGCGCTGTCGCCTCACAGCAAGAAGGTCCGGGTTCGAGCCCCGTGGCCGG
>JANZLB010000019.1:6761382-6772492 GCA_026167865.1 Notarius quadriscutis
GGGCCCGACCTCCTGTGGGTTCACCACCCACAGAGGTAGCCGTAGGGGGCTGGTGCAATGTGGATTGGGCGGCAGTCAAAGGCAGGGGCCTCGACGACCTGATCCCCGGACACAGAGAGACCAGTGAAACTTGCAAATTACTTATAAATAATTGTACATAGTATTTACTACCAGAGGACCAGCCCCCCACTATAGTCCTAGCTGTATAATAGGTGAGAGGATGAGGGGTATAAAAGCAGAGATCGGCACTGCCCAGTCCACCTTAAAGCGATTAACCAGGAAATTTTGAAATTATGGGGTTATGAAATGTCATCATTATAGATTAATACAAAATGTTCCAGATGGAAAAAAAAAAAAAGCAGACTTAAGCTGAAACATATTAAAGTTGTAACATCAGTCCATTAGGCCATTTCCCCGGGTGCAGCCATACTGGATTAGCCAGATACGTGGATGTACTAGGAGATGAAAATAAGACTGGCCATACATCTTCCTCATTCCATCCTGGATCTAAGATGTTTGGCTGGGTGGCTTCATCAAGTAAAGCGAGAAAACTTAACTCCTGGAAAAAGCAGCAAATTGTGCAGTTAGCATTTTACAGAAGATTGTTTTGTGGAGGACTTGTATGAAAAAAATCACTGGGAAGAAGTGAGACATGAGGTAGAAACGAAAACTGAAGCCAGATGTGATCCCGACTTTGCTTCACCACAAAACACTGACACTGGCAGCACAACAGCGTACCGTGTCACGCAACAGATGGAAGATAAGCAGGTAAATATGTGTTTTTTTTTTTTTTTAAATAAACTAGCCACAATTTTATTTTGATTAATTTTCTAATACTGTATTGCCATCAGATATGTGGAGAAATGCAAACAAATTGACCGAGAAGTCACGCTAGACCATAATATTATACTACAGTCTAGTACAGCATGCACTTGTACACCACCACTGTGCTCATGGAAAATGACATCAAGCACGATGGAGTTATGGCGGCCTCCCTGACAAAAAAATAGTCCCATCTATTTTCATCACTTTAGTGGTTATATCGTTAAGAACAAATTCAACATGCAGCTTTTTTAAATTCTTTTTTTTATAAAGGACAGACATAAAGACCGACTTTTAGCTCAACTTGTTTGCGAGATATTTCCTTTTACAGTAAGTCCTGGTTAGTACTGGGATGGAGACTGCCTGGGAAGACCAGGTCCTGGCATGGGAGGGAGTTTGACTTTGACTTTTTGACATAGTATTTACACATGATGCAACCTACTGTAATCAGAAGACCTGACATGTATGCAGTTATTCAATCAGCCAGTCATGTGGCAGCAGTACTTATTTACCCATTGTATAGTACCCATTCCCCCTCCTGGGACATAAAGGTTCTCCACCACTCCCTGTCCTGTGTTAGTCATTCCAGCTGGTTCAAGTTGTCTCCTTGGTGCCTGCCTGTAGATCCCTGCTCCAGGTGTTGGCTGGCCACTTCCCTTGGAGGTTAGATTTGATGCCCTGTCTTGCGATTCTTGATGCTGTTTTATATAGCGTATGCTCAATTCATCCCCACTGCCTTCTCTTTATTTCTGGTTCAGCAGGTGGATTTTCTGCCAGACATCAGTGTTGCTGATCTTGTCTAGCCAACAGATATGGAGGATTCTTCAAAAGCGGATGTTTATGAGGATCTGCACCCTTCTGAGGGTAGTCTTGTTGGTTCTCTAGGTTTTTGCCCCATGAGGTAGAACTGCCTACAAATTGGAGTTAAACAGTCTAACCATCCGTCCATTCATTTTCTGTAACTGCTTATCCTGTGCAGGGTCACGGACAGGATATCCCAGCTGACTATGGGCGAGAAGCGGGGTACACCCTGGACAAGTCGCCAGATCATCGCAGGGCTGACACATAGACAAACAACCATTCACACTCTCATTCACACCTACGGTCAATTTAGAGCCACCAATTAACTCAACCTGCATGTCTTTGGACTGTGGGGGAAACCAGAGCACTTGGAGGAAACCCACGCAGACACAGGGAGAACGTGCAAATTCCACACAGAAAAGCCCCAGTCAGCAACTGGGCTTAAACCCAGAACCTTCTTGCTGTGAGGCAACAGTGCTAACCATTACACCACCATGCCACCCTAAACAGTCTAACCTTCATGTGTATGATCAGCAGTCTGGAGCTCCAGATGTTTTTGAGCTGCAGGACTTCTGCATTGGTGCCACTTTGGCTGCTGATTATCCTGCCCAAGTATGTGAAGGTCTCCACCTCCTCCAGTGCTGTGCTGCCCAGTTTCATGATTTCTTTGCTGCCTGTGTTCATCTTAAGAAGCTTTGTCTTTTCATTACATATTTGAAGACCTGCTTGCTCCAAGGTTGCTGCCAGCTCCATCTCCTGCATCTGTTGCTGGAGACAACAATGCAAGGTCATCTACAAAATCCACCATCCCATTCTTCAAACAGATTGATGGCCTTCTGGATCTCTGCTTGGTCTCTTGCAATTGACATAGAGATCTGTGTCTGAAGGCTGAATCTCAGGAGGGTTCTGTGGAGTGGGTCTGTAAAACAGCTCCTCAAAATGCTGAGCCCATCTGTGCCCTGCATGGAAAGCCTCTCCTTCCTTGTCTTTTATTGCTTGCTGGACAATTTCTGGATAGTGTCTTTTTTTTTTCAGGTTCCCACTAGCAGCTGTTTGTTCCACTTCCTCTGCCAGGCTGTCAATCTACTTTTCTTTGTCCACCTTCACACTCATTTCTCTGTTTGCCTCTGCATACTCCATTTGTGCTCTGCTTTCAATGCTTTTCTCCAGCTGTTAGATGCTAACTTGTCTGTTTTTATCCTCAGTCACCTGGATCTTGCACCATGTCTCTGTGGATATTCATGCTTGTCTTGCTGCGTCTTGTGTCCTATCACTTCCTGACAGATCATTGTCAGAGTGAATTTGCTGTTTTGGCACCGGGTGTCTCGGTTTTCTTTGTCTTCCAGCACCTCTTGTTGAATCTGGAACTTTTTGGTCAGTGTCAGCCTGGATTCCTGTCAGGTGTGTAAATCTTTCAGGAGAATGACATTGAACCTCTGTCTTCTGGTGGCTGTCTCCATCCAGTTTTTCTTCAACTTCCAGTTAGCTATTAGGAGGTCATGGTCTGATGCTCCATCTGTTTCTCTTATACCTTGCAAAGATCTTCTGAACATCTCACCAATACATATGTGGTCTGCTTTTCTGTCACACATCTGTGTCCGTGATAGCCTCAGATTCCTTTTCTTGCCTGACAGTAGAGGAACCTGATGTTTTGTTCATGCTCAGATTCTTTTCTGCTCACCACGGTTGTAAAGAGTGATTGAGTTACTATATCATTCCTGGCAGCTTGATACAATTGGGCTATTTTTCCACTGACCTCTCTTATCAACAAGATGTTTCCACCCACAGAACTGTCTCATTTTTTTTTATTTATTTGTCACACAATTTCATGTAAATTCTTGAGAATCTTGTGTGAAAACCCCAGTAGATCAGCAGTTTCTGAAATACTCAAACCAGTCCATCTGGCACCAAGAACCACGCCATGATTAAAGTCACAGAGAACACTTTTCCACCATTCTGTTTGATGTGAACATTGCCTCATGCTCTTTACCTGTATATGCATGATTTTATGAATTATGTTGCTGCCACATGATTGGCTGATTTGGATAAGTGCATAAATAAGCAGGTGTTCCAGTTAAAGTGGATAGTGAGTGTTTATACAGTATAGCTTTACACAGTTTAGGTAACAGAAAGATCAAATTAGGTAACAAAGATACAGGCATGATAAAAGTACTTACAACACCACAACTTGGATCCATGCTTTTCAAATGGTTGTGCAACAGCAAAATCTCATATCTTTGAAGGTCAGATCATCATGAAAGAGGTTTTGAGCATCTACTGATCTGTTGCTTGAATATCACTTAAGTTATCGGGCTTATGAAATGCATTCTGGAAAACAAACAAACAAAACCCTGTCATCAGTATCAGGAACATTGAGAACAGAACTCGATAAACTCCAGCATCTATACCATGTAAACAAAATCATGTTTATCTAGCTTTTTCTGAACTGAAATGCATATTTCCTTTGAGATTCATTTCGCCAGGTTGCCAGGTAATGACTGACAAATTGCTTTCCATAGTTAATCATCGAAGATATTTGAGCAAATCATTACAGAAAAGGATTTGTGTGTTTTGATTTTTTTTTCTTAAAAAAAGAAAGCTCTCCAGAAACACAAGCACTGACTATGGCAGCAGATAAAGTTTGATAAACATCTCTGAGGAAGCATATATGAGGCTGGTCAGGTCACTGGGTTGTAGGATTCCATCCATCCATCGATCCATTATCCGCAACCACTTATCCTGTGCAGGGTCATGGGCAAGCTGGAGCCTATCCCAGCTGACTGTGGGTGAGAGGCAGGATACACCCTGGACAAGTCACCAGGTCATCGCAGGGCTGACACATAGAGACAAACAACCATTCACACTCATGGTCAATTGAGAGCCACCAATTAATATAACCTGCATGTCTTTGGACTGTGGGGGAAACCGGAGCACCCGGAGGAAACCCATGTAGACTCCACACAGAAAGGCCTCCGTCGGTCACTGGGCTCAAACCCAGAACCTTCTTGCTGTGAGGTGACAGCACTACACCACCATGCCACCCTCATTTTTTTAAGAAGAGTCAAATTATCATGTGGCACAACCATCTGACTGTTAGTGCAACACTGAAAACTTGTTTGACGTTACTTTTTTTGTATATTTCCATTTTGCCATATTTAGTATAATTTTGAAATTAGTTTGCATTACTGACCATAACTGCAGGTGGTGTAGTGGTTAGCACTGTTGCCTCACAGCAAGAAGGTTCCGGGTTCATGAAGGTTCATGGCCGACGGGGGTCTTTCTTTGTGGAGTTTGTATGTTCTCCCCGTGTCTGCGTGGGTTTCCTCCGGATGCTCCGGTTTCCCCCACAGTCCAAAGACATGTGGTTAGGTCAACTGGCTACTCAAAATTGCCCATGTATGTGAATGGTTGAGAAGACAAAACCTCAATAATAATCCAGTAGAAGGCAACGGGAAACCACTAATGTGATCCTTCCCGAGAAACTTTGATGACTGGAAGGAAAAGCCGTCAGAGCAGCCACGTCACTGTAGTGATATGCCAGAGAGAGAGAGAGAGAGAGAGAGAGACCATAACAGCAAAATATTTATAACTCTTTCATATTTCACTAACAAGTTATTGTCAGAGGTTGTGACTTTATGAAATATCATCTGGTGCAACCATCAAGAAAGACCATTTTGAGACGTATTGAAAACAATTCAGTGACAAAAACTCCCTCTGGAGCACCTCCACACGGACAATATGCAAACTACGCACAGAAAGGCCCTCGCCGGCCATGGGGCTCGAACCCGGACCTTCTTGCTTTGAGGCAACAGCACTAACCACTACACTACCGTGCCACCTATTGGTACAGCTATATTTTTTTTTTTCAGATTTTATAATCGACTTTAGTAGGAAGTTGAACATAATCATGTAGTGCGACCAGTGCTTTAAGTGGAAAAAAAAAAAAAAGTGCCAGTACTCCCCATATTCACCTGTTAGCATACGAGGCAGGCGGTCGGTATCATCAAGTAATACATTCTAAATTTCTACAGTAAATAAAAGATAGGAAGGCAATTCCGATTTTCACAGAATTAATTTATTAAACAAACAAATCTCGGTGTTCTTATATTTTCTTGCGCAAAGAATGAAGTTGTTTTGCCTTGTCAGCACCAAATGCAGAGATTAATCATCCACTCCACTCACTTTACAACGTCCATCCCTGTTGTGTTTGGACAGTAAGTGAGCTAACTTGGCTACATATCTTACACCCAAGCTTTTTGTCTTTACAAATAAGCCAGTCGTTCTGTGAGCAAAAATACTGTACTTGATCCTTTGACCAACAGTCTGGCCATTCATGTTGAAGGACGTTATTGTTAACGTCGCAGTTGGCTGGAGTATCGGTAGCAATAGGCGTTGCTATAGCAACAGACTCCTCGCTTTTAGCAGACGCGCTAGTGTTAGCTTGCCGCTCCCCACCTGCATTTTCTGCCGTGGTAGAATTTGACTGTCGAAGAGCTGTGTCATCATCCAGCTCCGTTTCGGCTCTCATTCTCTTTGTGCCCTTTTGTAGCCATGCCAACATTACTGTCCTGTTTTTGTTTCTTTGTTTTTCCCGTTTGTTGTTTCCGACTTCTCCATGAACAAGCGAGTGAGTGTTATGTAGTCGAGAGAGGCGAGCGTCGCGTAGTGCACCCTGGGTAATGTAGTTTAAATGTCCTAATGAATCGCCAAGAGATACTCTGATATGGAGAGGACAGGAAAGGGTACTGTGAGCTTGTGAGAAGTCCCAGTACACCAGGGGTTAAAACCTAGAAGTGGCGGTACTGCATACCAGTGCGTACCAGCCCACTTAAAACACTGGTTCCACCTGTACCTCCACCTGTAGGAGGTTCTCATCAATGGCACCTAATCTGGAACCCCTGAGTCTAATTTTATGGATGGACTTGAAAGTGTGATAAATGTAAGGGTGTACTTACTTTTTCCAGGGT
The DNA here is from genome assembly GCA_026167865.1 of Notarius quadriscutis. Lineage (NCBI taxonomy): Eukaryota > Metazoa > Chordata > Actinopteri > Siluriformes > Ariidae > Notarius > Notarius quadriscutis. Next base: position 6,767,973 of record JANZLB010000019.1, read on the forward strand.
GTCCTTACTTTATATGTTGTTTCTTGGAGTACATCACTTTTATCTGTAGGCATTGCACCAAAGAGACGGAAATGCTTGCTTGTTTAAATATGTTGAGAAAATTTACAGTTTCTATGGGATGTATTTATGTTTTCACATGACTGTATTTTAAAATGTACAGAAGCTTTGTACATTATTATTATTATTATTATGTACTCCTGTATCTGAATCCGTCCTTCCCTCATCCCCGTCTTCCTCGTGATCGTTTGGCAAGCTGGCATGCATTGAGTGGAGTAGTCCAGTTTTTGCCACGAGCATGCTGTTAGCGCCATGGAAACCAATTTTGGCCAGTAACCTTGGCTACCATTGATGGATTCTGAAGCGAATGTTTGACCTCTGAGTCGGGGGTGTGGGGGAAAGCGAGGCAGATCTGTCTCTCTACCCGTTAGCATCGACAATGAGACACTGATTAGCATTAGAATCAGAACCGAGTTTTACAGAAGTCTAGTTGACTTAAGAGGAACTCCCATAATGCACTGCACCCATTTAAACATGATCGTACATATTGTCTTATTGGCTTAGCTTATTTATGATTTAATACGTTTCAGGTGTACAAAGATTCGAAAGGTTCAGCAACGGGTTTAGCATTCCAGCTAGTTTGTAGGCAGCTTATGATACCACACGGATTCATTCAAAGCTAATTTTTTTCTTTTAAAATCGGTTCCTGGCTTCGGAAATGGGAAGATAACACTGCCAGGGTGTTGATTTTGCTTGTGCAAAGACCCAGGAGTGTCCTGGCTTCTTGGCAAAGTCCTGAAAACTTTATGGCAGATTTTATGGCAATCCTAAACAGAAATTGGTCGGCCATAAAAAAGGCGGGACTTAAAATCGTTCAAATAATGTTAGGTAAAGTTAATGCATGAAGATACATTTGAAAAAGGTGTGTGTGTGTGTGTGTGTGTGTGTGTGTGTGTGTAGTTTTGGTAGTAAGCTGACTTAGTGAGAGGCTTTATATAATACTCATCACACTAGAGACCACAGCTTAGGAAGGCTTCACTACATCTAACACACACACACACACACACACACACACACACACACACACACACACACACACACCGAGCCAAAGCCATGTATGAAAGTGACAGTTACAGAAGAGAGATGATGATGAGGCACTAATGCACATGTCATGTAAATCAGGGAGCTTTCTCACACTCACACACACACACACACACACACACACCAGAGACCCTGTATGCCAGAAAGAAATGTCTCAATGTTGTTTTTTTCCAGTCGGTACACTTGACCTTGACCTTTGACCCCTGTAAAATTGACTGTTACCTTGGTGTTGTGTGTCACCATTCTACAATTTCATTTTCATTCCCCTTTTCTAACCACTTCTCTCTCTTAATCACTCTTTGTGTCTCCCTCTGTCTATCTCGATCACTCTTATTCTCCTGATCGCAATCCTCTCTCTCTCTCTCTCTCTCTCTCTCTCTCTCTCTCTCTAAGGGAAATGGTGTAATGTGATTCCTTAGACAGTAAAGGATCCGTGGCTTTGTCTCTGCCTGAGCAGCAGATAAGAATCAGACCAGACACATCTCTCTCTCTCTCTCTCTCTCTCTCTCTCTAATGTGTGTGTGTGTGTGTGTTTGTGTTCTATAGTGCAAGATGTCTCTGTGAATAACAGTAAAGCGCAATGAGAAGTCAAGACACGAAACCCGGCGAGCTGTTTTAGTTTAGTCCAGGATGCTAACTGAGAGAGAGAGAGAGAGAGAGAGAGAGAGAGAGGTGTCATAGATGGGAGCAGAAAGAGCAACACTGATAGTCGCATGTGACATCACAAAACAGTGCGCAGTTGTGTGCCAATGCTCACTTCCGCACGCGCGCGCGCGCGCGCGCACACACACACACACACAGGTTGTTCTGGTGCTATAATGGGTCTTGGCAGGATGGGTCTTGCTTTCCAGGCTCCGCCTATCCTTGCTTCCCACTTTCTGCCTCGTTTCTTCTCTCTCTCTCTCTCTCTCTCTCTCTCTCTCTCCCTTGTCCCTGTGTTATGCAGTGTACAGATGGCCTTGTTTATCTGAATCAGCATGTGAGGTAGAGGATGAGGGAAAGCGCGAGAGGAAGAGAGAGATAGAGAGAGTGCAGTGATGGAGAAAGGCAGGATATTCTAAGAGGAAGGAAAAGAAAGACAGAGAGAAACTGTGGGTAGGGAAGTGTGGAGATTTCTCCAGTTTCCTTAATATGTTTAGTAATTAATCTGTACATCTCCTGCCTAATCTATACGTCACCCAATTCATCTGTACATCTCACAATTAATCTCTGTCTCCCAATTAATCTGTACATTTCATGATTATTCTATATGTATTCTGATTCATCTATACATCTCCTGATTAATCTGTACATCTCACAATTAATCTGTACGTCTCCTGCCTAATCTATACGTCTCCCAAATAATCTATATAGCTTCTGATTAATCTATACGTCTCCTGATTAATCTGTACATCTCACAATTAATCTATACATCTCCTGATTAATCTGTACATCTCACAATTAATCTATACATCTCCTGATTAATCTGTACGTCTCACAATTAATCTATACATCTCCTGATTAATCTGTACATCTCACAATTAATCTGTACATCTCCTGCCTGATCTATACATCTCCCAAATATTCTATACATCTCCGGATTAATTTGTACGTCTCACAATTAATCTGTACGTCTCCTGCCTAATCTATACGTCTCCCAAATAATCTATACGTCTCCTGATTAATCTGTACATCTCAGAATTAATCTATACATCTGATTAATCTGTACATCTCACAATTAATCTATACGTCTCCTGATTAATCTGTACATCTCACAATTAATCTATATGTCTCCCAAATAATCTATATAGCTCCTGATTAATCTGTATGTCTCACAATTAATCTATACCTCTGATTAATCTGTACATCTCACAATTAATTTATACATCTCCTGATAAATCTGTACATCTCCTGATTCATCCATATGCCGAGATTAACTAGTATATCTCCAGATTATTACGTGTACTTTTTAATTATTTTATCTCCTGATTAATCAACGCACCAGCTAATTCTTTTGAACCTGTATGCTTCCTGATTAATCTGTACTTTCAATTAACACATCTTCTCCCATTCCGATATGTCTCCCAAACATTAATCTCCGGACACTTCTGGATTAATCAGTCTTCTAATTTGCATGCTGTACTTTTGATCTGTACATTTCCTAGTCTGATTAATCTGTACGTCCACAGTTACGATATGTGCGTCTGTCTGCTAATAGATTTCTGTGTCTTTTAATTCATCCATAAGTGACGTAATCAATCTTCCTTTCGATTCCTCAAGGTTCGTGTCAAAAGCCAAATGCTAACGAGAATTGCTACTGAATTATTACTGAGCATCAATAAAGTCAACAAAAGTGTCAACTGTAATATCGGTGTTATAATTGCTCTATTAGAATTTTAAAGCTGTGCTAAGCACATTTTAAAAATTTACACATAGCAATTTATGGCACCGTTAATGAGGAGCATAAAGCAATGAAGATTGGTCTCGGTTGGGTCTCAGAAAGTGTGTTTCTGGCTCATGTGTATCTCCTGCTCAACAAGGGCAGAAATGTCCTGGACCATCCATTCTGACCAAACCCCGCCCACTCGCAGATGTAATTATGCATTTTGGAGCATTTAACAATTTCCAGGGTGCCAACGCTGTCTCCTGAAGCCGCAGGATGTTGTCTTTGCTAATCGCTATCCCATAATTCTGTGTGTCTGCAGGTTGTGAGAGGTGAATAGGAGACTCGCAGCATTTGTGCCATCGAGGCTGCTGAAGCACACGTGCCAACCATCACAATGCCAACCCTGCTGCTGCTGCTGCTCGCCTCCTTACTGCTTCTCACACACGCCGAGAGTGAGTCCCTCCATCCATCTCTTCACCTCTTTATCTGTCACAGCATCCACACACACACACACACACTCAGAGTTCATGAGTTCTCCATTCAGTTCTTTTCATTCTGTTTGCAGATGACATAGCAATGTGGGCGTGCCCATATAACACCATATCTGGAAGTCAGCTCACATAAACTAGCTTGACTAAACAGTATTACAAAACTACTTTTGAGACGCCAGTGACCACTCAGACAACACAGCTGGCTCTCCGGTGTCGTCTTGTCAGCCAGAGTGCACAATCATCCTTCCGTCCTTTCCTTCTGAAAGACGGCTAGCGAACATCAGTTAGCTCATATTTACAGAATAGCGACGTTAGCGCTCTTCCTTGATAATACTTGAGCAGAAGCTCAGTACGTCAGAGTGTTAGCGGTCATGCGATTAGAGGAGGGAAAAACAGGATCTTGAGGGTTAATCCTTCATGAGAACACTGATGCCCCTTTTCCACCAAATCAGTTCCAGGGCTGGTTCGGGGCCAGTGCTTAGTTTGGAGCCGGGTTTTCTGTTTCCACTGACAAAGAACTGGCTCTGGGGCCAGAAAAAACGGTTCCAGGCTAGCACCAGCTCTTT
>JANZLB010000019.1:6954485-6969147 GCA_026167865.1 Notarius quadriscutis
GAGTTTGCATGTTCTCCCTGTGTCTGTGTGGGTTTCCTCCGGGTGCTCCGGTTTCCCCCACAGTCCAAAGACATGCACGTTAGGCTAATTGGTGGTTCTAAATTGACCGTAGGTGTGTGTGTGAATGGTTGTCTATGTATCAGCCCTGCGATAACCTGGAGACTTGTCCAGGGTGTACCCCGCCTTTCGCCCATAGTCAGCTGGGATAAGCTCTAGCTTGCCTGCAACCCTGCACAGGGTAAGTGGCTACAGATAATGGATGGATGTTGCCTGTTATTTAGGTTTCTGGTCAAGGTCACCAAAAAGGTCAAAATCGTTGTTTTTTTGATGGTTAGCACGGTCGCCTTACAGCAATAAGGTTCTGGGTTCGAGCCCAGCTGCTGGCGAGGGTCTTTCTGTGTGGAATTTGCATGTTCTCCCCGTGTCAATTCAAAGGCGTGTGGTTAGGTTAATATGGGACAGCTTTGGGCTGAGGTGCCCTTGAGCGAGGCACCTAACCCCCAACTGCTCCCTGGGCACTGTTAGCATGGCTGCCCACTGCTCTGGGTATGTGTGCGTGTGTTCACTGCTTCAGGTGGGTTAAATGCAGAAAGAGATTTCACAAGCATGCGATGAAGAATAAAGTTCTTCTTCTTCGTCTGTACTGCCTCGTATAGAGGCGCTAGCCACTAATTCATCGTGCTGTAAGAGTGTAACAATCACGCACTGCACATATATGTGTTCTGATTAAACTGGCTCGTGAGTGTATACAGTTCGGGTCACCATTCGAAATAAACAGACTTGACTAAAGAAATCGCTTTCAGACATATTTATGCTTATTAGAGAGGGAAAGTACGTTCCACTGAGCTCTAGCACCGGGCCATTTCCAGGAAATAAGGGTTTAGGTCATGGCGACAGTGTGTGCATGTCAGCCCCGATTCGGAGATTTCAGTTTTGAAAACTGCAAGAGGTAAGCGTATAATAATATAAAGTACAGACACTTGGTATATTTTACTTTTGTGATTTTTAAATTGTTCATTTTTTGTGGCTACTGCCTCAGAGTATGTGCTGGATTTACTGTATGGACATTGTATGAGAAAACAATTTTATTTATAAGCAGTAGCCACATGTATAGGGTACCTATTTTTTTCACAATATCTTCCTTCATATTCATCATAAGTGCTACCGGGCGACGTTTGTTTTGCCTGACAACACTTGTTTCTGTCTGTATCTGTTTTCTTGTTTTTTCTACTGAATTAAAAATAAATAAAGCTAACGTCCCTGCAATGAACAAATCTGATGTACGTTGTGTTATTGGAAGAAAATGTACTATTCCAATCTTGTCCATTCATACAAATAAATCCCTTTCAAGGTCAGAAATATTTTACTTTTCACCAAGATGTATACTATACCAACTAAGATGACAGTGTAGGTCAGAAAACCGTTGAAACAATGCAGAATGCGCAAAAAAAAAAAAAACTATTGCAGTACATGATTTCGGTTGTACTGTATACTAATGAAGTGTCACTGCCTCCCATTTTTAAGCTAAGACTTGCAGGTCTTTTTCTTTCACATTAACCATTATTTATGGTAATGTCCATCCTTCTCCATAAGTTCCTGGTGAGTGCCTCGCTCCCCAATCAGGCCCTGATCAATCACCAGTAAGGTCTGGTAGGGGCAGTTGGCCAGGGCGTGTTGGACTGGAGTAAGCATTTTAAAGCTTGCTGTTACAGAGTGCAGTCTGGATTTATCCAAGTATACAGTATGTGTGCATGTAGACCATTTGTTCATGGTTACTTTTCAAAATCCTTATAGGCTTCAATATCACTGTTTTGCACTTGTCCCACACCCAAACTTCTACAATTCAACCATGAAAATAAAGCAAACATCTTGTTCCTGAACAATTTTTGCAGTGTGGCAGGGCCTATTATCCTGCTGAAAGAAGTCACTAATCAAGTTGAAACAATGCAGCAATGCTTAGGTAGGTAGTACGTGTCAAAGTAACTTCCACATGAATGCCAGAACCCAAGGTTTCCCAGCAGAACGTTGATCAGAGGATCACACTGCCTTTGCCAGCTTGCCTTCTTCCCATAGTGTATCCTGGTGCATTCTGTTCCCCAGGGCGGCAAGATGCAAGCAGTCGGCCGTCCACATGATTTAAAAGAATATGATTCGTCAGACCAGGCCACCATCTTCCATTGCTCCATGGTCCAGTTCTGATGCTCATGTGCCCATTGTAGGCACTTTCGGTGATGGACAGGGGTCAGTATGGGCACTCTGATATCAAGTCAAGTCTATTTGTATAGCGCTTTTAACAATAAACATTGTCACAAAGTAGCTTTACAGAATTTGAACGACTTAAAATATGAGCTAATTTTATCCCCAATGATCAAGCCTGTGGCAACGGTGGCAAGGAAAAACTCCCTCAGACGACATGAGGAAACCTTGAGAGGAACCAGACTCAAAAGGGAACCCATCCTCATTTGGGTGATAACAGACAACGTGATTATAATATTTTTAACAGTTTTAACATGAAGTCTGTTTTGTTGAAGTTATAAACTCTTCATTGATGGAAACTTGAGTGCAAAACTGTTCATCAACAGTTATGAACAACAAGCTCCGAGTTCACGGGTTGTGATACGTTTGTTGACATTTTCAGAAATGGCCAAGGCTATGCAAGTACATTTTTTGGTGGATGGTAAGTTAATATCTTCTTTCGGCTGCTTCTGTTAGGGGTTGCCACAGCAGATCTGTTCCGCATACTTGATTTGGCACAGGTTTTACACCGGATGCCCATCCTGATGCAACCCTCCCCAGTCTATCCAAGATGGGGACTGATAGTAAGTATGCATTGGCTTGTGCAACCCCAGTGGCTGGGTATTTTTACTTAATCTTTGGACTGTGGGGGAAACTAGAGCACCTGGAGGAAATCCATGCAGACACGGGGAGAACATGCAAACTCCACACCGAAAGCCCCCCCGTTGGCCGTGAGGTTTGAACCCGGAACCTTCTTGCTGTGAGGAGACAGTGCTAACCACTGCATTGCCATACTGCTCAGATGGTAAGTTAATATATGATAATTTTACTTGTATACAGTTTTCCTCATACTGTAATTTTATAACATGTCTGAGAAAAATGTTGATATTCCAAACCTCCTCATATTTTCATTATGCATTTGGATTTCTTATCTTTCATTACCTGCTCGTTAGCTTGATAAATTGTTAATACGGTATTAGCCTCGGTAGCTTCTCGATGCTGTTGCCTAGTAGCGGTGTTCTCATGATGTCTTACCACTTGAATGCCAAGCATTTCATGTACATGGTGTAATCCTGAACTCATGAGTTCCATTGAAAGGCAGCATAAGTTAACTCTGAGTAAAGTGTATGCATGAGGAGATAAAAATTGCTCATCAATGGAACACAGATGACATGCTTCGCCATGGCAACAGGAGAAAAAAAAAGTCTTGATCCTCATATTTCACCCCAGTGGAATTAGAAATATTCATGAATGTGTAATATGAGTATATATTTAAGAAAAAGAAAGCAATACAGGAGCAGCAGCAAAAGAATGTGAGCTGGCATGGCAGAAAATTGCTGACTGAGTCAATTCATGAATAGTATTTTTTTTAAAGAAAAGTGTTATCTTGAGTGTTCCACTTTTTTATATACACATACTTGGGAGCAACTGAAGACGTAATATAAAAAAATATATAGTTCAGGTATACAGTAGTTTCGTTTCAAGCAATTCTGATGTTGCTTGGCCTACCCTACCTAATTAAACAGCATCCAGTGGTCACTGAAATCCATCGATCCATCCATTATCTATACTGCTTATCCATTAGGGTCACAGGAGCAAATCCCAGCTGACTTCAGGCAAGAGGTGGAGTACACCCTGGGCAAGTCGCGAATCAATCACAGGGCTAACACAGAGTTCAACACTCATGGGCAATTTAAAGTAGCCAGTTGATCTAATCTGCATGTTTTTGGATTGTAGGAGGAAACTGGAGCAGCTGGAGGAAACTCATGCAAACACAGGAAGAACATGCAAACTCCACATTTAAAGGCCCCACTTGGCTACCAGGTTAGATCCCAGACCTTTCTTGCTGTGAGGTTGCAGTGCTCGCCACTGCACCACCATGCTACCCTTAGTTAGTGAAATTTTTAAGCAAAATAAAAAGGTAAAGTTTTCAGCCATCCCAATACTGCTAGTGTATAATATTGTCTATTTTAGAGCAACAGTTGTGATATGGGTCAAATTTCACCTCCAATAGAAAAATAGCTGAGGCCCAAAATACAGGTGGGGTACCACCACCACTACCACCACCAGCACTCACAGAGGCTGAAGAGATGGCCCTCAGTCAAAACAGTCAAAACAGTCAAAAGAAGTCAAAAGTCAAAGTCCCTCCCATGCCAGGACCTGGTCTTTGCAGGCAGTCTCGCATCCCAGTACTAACCAGTCTTTTGAGGTGCATTGGGCAACGCCAATCTCCGTTTCTGTGGCCCTCAGCCTCTCGCCTATTAAATAGCAAGGGTTACAGTGTGTGTGTGTGTGTGTGTGTGTTGGGGAGGTAGTCCTATTCAAAACAATGGGTGACCTCTTGCTGAAGACATCTCTGGAGGAAGTGCATCTGATCCAACTACCCCTGAAGGCTTACATAAAAGGTAGATTTTTCAAATTAATGCTATACTATGTGAATTCATCCTTTTGCTAGTGTTAGCTCAGTGATGCCCGCCCATCCATCTTAGACACAACGTAGCACACTGATTTTCTTGTTGTGATGCAATTCATTGGTATTACCTTTTTACAATGGGTGAGAGTAGAACACACAAATTGTTCATTTTCATTACAAGAGGATGATGAAGGTACACCTTGTCAGCTGCCACAAATAGGAAAGGTACAGAGCGTCCTATTGAGTTTTACACCTTGAAAATAACATCAGTGCTGATTGTGTTGTACCAGAATAAAACTTGCACCTTCTTTTCACTAACAGAGCGATGCTGGAAATTACAATGAAGAACAGGGTCCATCCACTTCTACAGCACAATTTACCTCAGTATGATGTTGTTCAACCTGACACTGTGAAATTCAATATCTTTTTTTTTTTTTTTTTGGGGGGGGGCTCCTGGAGCTCCCTGTCAAACAGCTTTAAAGGTGGACTTAGAAAAACAAATTGAAAAATCTAATTTAGAAATGGACTACACAAGGCTGCAGATGCAAAAGGAAAAAAAATAGAAATACAACTTCAGGAATATCAGTTAAAGGTGGGTGAGGTGTCTACAGAGGGATGATTTTAATTGTTTGAAACATAACAAATTATGGTATCTTCTCTATGCCAACATAAAAAGGGTTTGTTTGACAGCACTCATTGGATTGACTAAAATACAGTACAAAGGGAAAGTCCAAGGAGCTCAGTGCAGATCTGATAGTTTAGTTTATTAAGTTTAGTTCAAACAGGGACCATGCACAAGAGTCATTGTTTACAAAAGTAAAAAGATGGCTTGTGCCAGATTATAGCTAATACAGTGAATTTCCATCTGCAGTCCCTAAAAGATAAAGAGAATCGTAGATTTACACAATTCAAGAATGTCTCTTGGAACCATTTAGAAACAACTGCAGATTCCAAGATCATCAGTTCAAACAACTGTATGCAAGTACAAGTTATGAGGAGGTGTAACCACTTCACCAAACCACTGCTGCAAGAAGACCCAAACTGTCATCCTCAGCTGATCGGAAATTGGTTCAGATGATCAGGAACCACCAAGGCACAGGCCTGCCATGAACTAGAAGCTGTTGGAACACCAGTCTCACAGTCTACAGTCAAGCATGTTTTACATCACCATGGACTTAAAGTGCATATCGTGGACCAATTTAGTGTTTTTTTGTTTGGAAGTATGTCCCTTTACACACTCATCCAGAAGAGTAATTTTGCACAAGGCCATATGTCTACAGCAGAAAAAAAATAAAATAACAAAACGCGTCTGGAAAAACCCCAAAGGAGTCTGGAGCCAGATTCGTGACGTCACGTGCGGCTCCACCAGCAGGCTGAGAGAGCTCGCATGGATTCAGTGCACAGTCTGTGTAGACCAAGTTCATCAGCTAGCGATTTTGCATTGAAATATAGAATTGTCGCCTGAGCTTCTAAACCCATGGATTCATGTATCAGTGCTAATCTATCTATTGTTACATAAATCATATTTTTCGAATTACTATTGTGTATTTGTATATTTCTTCATTTAGAAGAGTACTGGCTACTGTAGGAGAAAGATTTCATAAGCTACACACATGGAATCGGTTTTTAATGTGTTTGACAGGTCCCAAGTTCTCAAGCCCTGACATGCATATCCCTTGATACATGTGAAGTAAGTATATTATCGCCCAGTGCTTTTCTGTTGTTTACTTTTGTATGTGTCAATAAATAACATTATCTGTGTACCACATAAACACAGGAACATCTAATTTAGAGTATAGTCTCTCTTATTTCTTACCCTGGCAACAGTCAACTTGTGAATTGGCAATTTTCTTGGTCTTTTTCTCGGCTCTGCTTGGTCCTTGGCCTTTTCCGGGTGCCTCGCACAAAGTGCTCCCACTTCTCTCTCATTGTCCGGTCTTTTGGAAAACGATGAGTACTAATCCCATCATTATTGGTGTTGCTACACCCTCCTACGATACATCTGTTACCCATTTTAATAATTACGTGATAACATTGAAGAAATTTGCAGAAAACCACCAGGTTGTATTCTCAGAAACAAACCAACGCTGACATGGGATTCAGAAGGAGGCGCGGGCATGACATCATGAAAATCAATGTTTGCCGGGAAATCCAAATGCCAAGTTTTTTCAGAGGTGGATGAATTCGCCTCAAATGGCTTGATTTCAACTGAATTTTTCTGGTATTGCGCAAAGTAAAAAAAATTGCACAAAATGCAAAATGTGACAGACATTTGACCAAGGTTTAATATAAAATAGAATTACACTGAGCTTGCTCCTGAATTTACCTGTGATATGCACTTTAACACTACTAATCCTCTTATGTTCCCCTACCATGCTATTGGCAAGTAAGCTTGACTATTGCCCTGTTGGTTGTTCAGTAGTTGCATTCACCTCTCACTCTTCTGCCAGTGTTGATTTTACTTCAGTCCCATCTCCTCTGAACAATTATGTCCACTCTGGTCTAGCTGATAAGTTAGCCTGTGCATACATCATTAGCATGATTGAGTGGGTCTCCCTCCCTGAGCCTGTTAACTAGACTTCAGTAATATGCTATCTCTCTGTTAGGTCAGCATTATCAGCTCAGAGTATTCTTCCCCACAGCACACCATGTAACTGACTGGCAGGCCTGTGAAATAAGCACTGCCAGCATGGTCAAACCCATTTCCCTCACTGTCCTGTGAATATAAGGGTGGGCAATCTGGTTTCAAAAAAAATGCACAATTTTCACGAGTATCCACTAGTGCCCATCACAATTAAATTTAGGGGAGAAGAGCAAAGAGTGGAGGCAATGATTAGTCCTCACCTCACCCATCCATTAATTTTGGGAACAAATTAGCTGGGGTTTCAGGTGTTGGTAAAGTGCCCATTTGTGCATGGGTCCTGCCATAGTGAGACTCGGGGGGTGGGGGGTGTCAAGTGCAGCACTGGCTGTGAGAGGAAGTCCCAGGGCCACCTGTGTCAGCTCCATGTAGGAGGGTGAGGAAGGCTCTGCCCCTCTACTCTCTGCAGGGATTTCCCTGTGGGATTTCCTTTTGGAGCAGTCCCATGATAAGACCCTGAGACACGCTTTTGATCAAGTGAGAGTAACTGATGGTCAAAACCTCCAGCCTAATGTTACACTTTCCCAACTGTAATTTTCTATGATTAAAAGATAACCTATCATATAATGCAAGACACTCAAACCAAGGAGAAAACAACCCAGTTGCTGGCCTTGAAGAGCCCTAGGGAACTTTTGTTCCATGTGGATCATCATAATCCCATGGCGGAGCATTTAGAGCAGGTTAAAGACACTGAACTGTCTCATAGCCTGTTTCTATTGGCCAGGCATTTGCAGCAATGTTTGCAGGTGGTGCACAGCATGTCGCAAATGCCTGCTGTGAATCCACCAGCCACCTCAAAAGCGCCATTGCACCCTTTACTGTTGAGCAAGATCCCCTTTGAAAGAATTGGCTTGGATCTTGTCAGGCCATTAGATCAGACTGCACAAGGGCATTACTTTGTATTATTCCTTGTGGATTATGCAATGCAATACCCAGGGAAGCAGTGTCTCTTCCACTTGACTTCTGCCACTCCTTGTTGTTGCAGAACAGACAACATAATCACCCCCTTTCTCACCAATAAACTGACCTCTGGTGGCATGTGCTATGCACTACAGTACATAACCTCAATACAGCATCTCTCTATCAGTTTAATAGATATAGGACCGTCTGTATTTTTAATGGTATTAAAAATAATACCATTAGGATTTCTAAATACCCCAGTATACCATCATACCACCCAAGCATATTTGTTACTACTGTTTGCTTTAGCAACAATATTTTTATATTTCTAGCTGCAGTGGAGTTACACATGTTTTATTTGGATTTTGACATGCTCTTTGGGATACATATTTTTTGTGGTTAAACAGGTTTGTTGTTTCTTCAACATGTTAATCTTGACTTTACATAATTTGCAAACAACCATTGTTTGCACCATGTCTGTTGTATATCTTCTTCTGGCTGTTCCTGTTAGGGGTTGACACAGTGAATAACGTCCCTCCATCTCCTCCTGTCTTCCATAGCTTCTTTGGCCATGCCAACCATCCTCATTTCCTCCTTCACCACATCCATAAATCTCATCTTTAGTCTTCCTCATTTCCTTCTGCCTGGCAACTCTGTCTCCAGCAGTCTTTTCCCAATATGCCCTGGATCTCTCCTCTGTACCTGTCCAAACCATCTCAATCTTGCCTCTCTCACTTTGTCTCCAAGCCATCCTACATGTGCTGTCCCTCTAATATACTCATTTCTAATCCTGTCCAACTTTGTCACTCCCAATGAGAATCTCAACATCTTCAACTCTGCTACCTCCAGTTCTGCCTCCTGTTTTTTTTTTGTTGCTTTTTTGTTTTGTCAGTGCCACTGTCTCCAAACCATACAACATAGCTAGTCTTACTACTGTCTTGTACACATTCCCTTTCCCTCTTGCTGGCAACCTTCTGTCGCAAATCGATCCTAACACTCCTCCATCCATTCCAACCTACTTGCACCCTCTTCTTCACTTCTCTTCTGCACTCTTCATTACTTTGTACAGTTGACCCCAGATATTTGAACTCCCCTTCTTTGACCACATCGATTCCTTGCAGCTGTACCATTCCACTGTACTCACCTTCATTCACACACATGTACTCCATCTTGCTCCAACTGACTTTCATTCCCCTTCTTTCTAGTGCATACCTCCATGTCTCTAAGTTTTCTTCCACTTGCCCCCTGTTCTCACTACAGATCACAATATCATCTGCAATGCCATACTGTATGCCTTCTTTAAATCCACAAACATACAGTACAATGCAGCTCCTTCTGACCTTCTCTATACTTTTCCATCAGCATTCTCAAAGCAAATATTGCATCTGTAGTCCTCTTTCCTGGCATGAAACCATATTGCTGATCACATATATCTATCTCTCCTCTTAGCCTAGCTTCCACTATTATTTTCCATAACTTTATGCTGTTGCTGGTCAACTTTATGCCATTATAGTTACTGCAGCACTGAACATCACCCTTGATCTTGAATATTGATGCCACTGTACTGCTACTTCACTCCTCACACATCCTCTCTCACTTTCCAATATCTTGTTAAGAAATCTAGTCAAAAAGTCAATTACCATCTCCATGTCTCTACTGGTATATCATCTGGGCCTTACCACTTTTCATTCTCTTCATAGCTATCCTTACTTCCTCCTTGCTAATCTGCTGTACTTCCTGATTCACTATATGCACCTCAGCCAACCTTCTTTCTCCTTCATTTTCTTCATTCATCAGATTCTCAAAATACTCCATTTACCAGTACCTTCTCAACACATGCTCTTCACGTGTCAGCACATTTCCATCTGCATCCTTTCCAGCTTGATCTCATTGTCTTAATAGGAACAGGTCCTTTTCTCCATTCTTAGTGTCCAACCTTTCATATAGTTCATTGTGCGCCTTTTCCTTCACCTTTGCCACTGCTCTCTTTGCTTTCCCTTGCATCTCCTTGTGTTCATGTCTGTTCTCTTGATCTCACTTTTGCTTTGCCAACTTCTTCCTCCTTATACTCTCCTGGACTTCCTCATTCCACCAATAAGTCTCCTTATCTTCCTTTCTTTGTCACACCCAGCATCTTCCTAGCTGTCTCCCTCACCAATTCTGCCATAGTTATCCAATCATCTAATACAGTGTCTTGCAAAAGTATTAATCCCCCTTGGTGCTTGTCCTGTTTTGTTGCATTACAAGCTGGAATAAAAATGGACTTTGGGGGGTTAGCACCATTTGATTTATACAACATGCCTATCACTTTAAAAGATGCATTTTTTTTATCGTGACACAATAATTAAGATGAAAAAAACAGAAATCTGGAGTGTGCCTAGGCATTCACCCCCAAAGTCAAGGCTTTATAGAACCACCTTTTGCTGCAGTTACAGTTGCTCCTCTTGGGGTATGTCTCTATTAGCTTAGCACATCTAGCCACTGGGATTTTTGCCCATTCCTTAAGGCAAAACTGCTCCAACTCCTTTAAGTTAGATGGGTTGCATTGATGTAGAGCAACTTTCAAGGTATGCTACAGATTCCCAATTGGATTGAGGTCTGGGCTTTGACTAGGCCATTCCAAGACATTTAAATGTTTCCCTTTAAACCACGCTGGTGTAGCTTTAGCAGTATGTTTAGGGTCATTGTCCTGCTGGAATGTGAACCTTTGTCCAAGTCTCAAACCTCTGGCCAACTCAAACAGGTTTTCCTCCAGAATTGCCCTGTGTTTAGTGCCATCCATCTTTCCTTCAATCCTGACCAGCTTTCCTGTTCCTGCAGATGAAAATCATCCCCATAGTATGATGCTGCCACCACCATGCTTCACTGTAAGAATAGTGTTCTCAGGGTAATGAGAAGTGTTGGTTTGCGCCACACATGGTGTTTCCCATGATGGACAAAAAGTTCAATTTTAGTCTCATCTGACCCGAGGATCTTCTTCCATGTGTTTGGGGAGTCTGCCACATGCTGTTGCGGGAAACTCCAAATGTGTTTTCTTACTTTTTTCTTCAAGCAATGGCTTTTTTTTTCTGGCCACTCTTCCATAAAGCCCTGCTCTGTGAAGCATATGGCTTCCTATAGACAGATACTCCCATCTCTGCTGTGGATCTTTGCAGCTCCTTCAGTGTTATATTTGGTGTCTTTGTTGTACCTCTGATTAATGCCCTTCTTGCCCAGTCTGTGAGTTTTGGTGGGCGGCCTTCTCTTTTCAGGTTTGTAGTGGTGCCTTATTCTTTCCCTTTTGCTTTAATGGATTTAATGTTGCTCCGTGGGATTTTCAAAGTTTGGGATTTTTATTTTAGTCACCCACCCCTGATCTGTACTTATACAAAACTTTGTTTCTGACCTGTTTGGAGTGCTCCTTGGTTTTCATGTTGCTTGCCCAGTCGTGTTGCAGAGTCCAACCTTCCAGAACAGGTTGCTTTATACAGACATCATGTGACAGATCATGTTACACTTTAAGACCCACCTGTGTGCAAATCAACTGATTTTGTGACTTGAAGTTAATTGGTTGAACCAGCTCTTATTTAGGGGTTTCATACAAAAGTGTGTGGTCCTGTGTCTCAATTGCATTGTCTTGTGTGTGGATTCTTTTGATTAAAATATTAAAAAATGGTCATATGTCATTCTGTCTGTGGTCTCCCACTTTTTAAAAATCGGTTAAGAGTTGAAAATCCTTTAGCGTGTCCCGGGCTTAAGTAACAAGGATATTAATTCCAGTTTTGCCATGGGACCCCAATATTTTTAAAGCTCATGGACGCATTTGTATGTTTGGAAATAGAACCAAAAATATACTATTGAGTTTCTTTGCATGTTCTCCGTGTTTGAGTGGGTTTCCCCTGGGTTCTCAGATTTCTTCCCGTGACCCGAAAACATGCAGAGATGGATGGTTACAAAAAATTGCACTTTGGGCTGTGTGCATTTTACCTTGTAATACACTGTTATCCCATCCAGGATGTGTTCCTGTATTAACAATAGAATTTGAGAGACTTTCATCCCAAGCCAAAGGGGATTTTCCACCATTCACACTAAATATACTAAAACAGTTGTTATTTTAATCTTTTTTACTCAGTTTTATTCTTGTATAAAAGCACACTTATTTTTACATCGTTCAATACTGTCTCTCTTGAACATGACACATCCTGCACGAACGTGTGTGTTGCGCTTATGTCAAGCATGGACACACTCCCCCCCCCCCTTTCTCAGGTGCTGCTTCGCTTAAACTGAACATATCTCAACATCTGCAGAACAATGTACAGTTGGATAGGTGATACTGTAACTATGCTGAAGTGGGAGGGTTGAGCTTGTGTGGGGAGAAAGAGGAGGGGCAAACCTTTTGGTTTGAGATGAAAATTCTCACAACCCTTTTGGATTTCTGGTATTGCATCCAGTGTTCACAGGATCAGCTCAAGGTTTACTGTGGCTCTGATTAAGATAAAACAGTTACTGATGATGAATAAGAAGGAATGTCTCCTCATTATAGGTACTATTAAAGAGGCATGTCACTCCAGGAAGTCTGTGCTGATGCCACCTGAGCATTAATAGGTACCTTCTCAGACTTTGTCAGAGAAAAAAAGGTTAATGTTGCCCTTTCTAGGTGATTATCACTGCCCCAGTAGTTAAGAATAAGAATAGTGAAACAATGTTTGTTAGTTACATATGTAGCTATAGTGCTATAAACTCTGGACAACCCGTATTTTTGATTTTCTGGTTAGCACTGTTGCCTCACAGCAAGAAGGTTCCAGGTTTGAACCTCAAGGCCAACGGGGGCCTTTCTGTGTGGAATTTGCATGTTCTTGTGTCTGCATGGATTTCCTCCGGGTGCTCCAGTTTCCCCCACAGTTCAAAGACATACAGATTAGGTAAAATACCCAGCCACTGAGGTTGCACAAGCCAGTGCATACTTTATGCCAGTCCTAAGCCTGGATAGATTGGGGAGGGTTGCGTCAGGAAGGTCATCCAGTGTAAAACCTATGCCAAATCAAATATGTAGGACAGAGCACACAAGGGACTGGCCAAAAGAAGAAAAAGATGATAGTTCATCTTGTAATTTGGAAGGTTTCAGCATGATTGTGCAGATGGACAAGAAAGTATTCAGGTGATTCTCACTGCCCATGGCAATTACGAGGTTCATAAAACCATACATACATACATCAGAAGTTTACATTCAGGGACATGAAAATCATCATGGACATTAAGGCCATGGCAACATTTGGGCTTTCAATGATTTCTTTGAGTTGTTTTTCTGTGGCAGAATGATTGTACAACATCTTTAATAGACAAAATTGTTGCACAAGTTAATTTATTTTGGGTTTTCTGAAATTAACACAGGGTCAAAATATTTAGAAACAGTACGCCTAATATTTGGTAAAAATATCCCTTAGCAAATTTCACCTTGAAAAGATGCTTTTGGTAGCTATCAGCAAGTTTCTGGCAGAATTCTGGATATCTGACAACTCTTCTTGGCAGAGTTCAATTAAATTTGTGAATTTCCTGGCATGGACCTGGTTTTTAGTTACAGTCCACATATTTGTGATAGGGCTGCGGTGAGAACTTCTTTTAAGCTTAATGTTAGCCTGCTTTACTCATTCTACAACCAGTTTTGATGTGTGTTTGAGATCATTGTTCTGTGGGAACACCCAACTGTGTCCAAGTTTCTAGGGGTTTGAAGTTATGCTGAAGAATTCTGAAGTAGTCCTTCATTATTCCATCCAATAACCGTGGAGACTTTTGGTCCTGCACATGCAAATTCTACAGGTCTTGCCACAAATCAAGAACGCATACACTACTTACGGGACCCGTACTCATTTTGTATGCCTGAACCAAGTCAGCAGCACGGCTAGTAGGGGCTTTTTGCAATGACTGTAAGACGCACGAGTGACGTGCCTCAGAAGTATTACACAAGTACTCCACACTTGCTATTTATGCAGCCCCAAGACAGAAGTACATCTCACTTTCTACCCCCATGTGTGGTGTGCACGCAGTGCATGCAACCCACACGTGACATGAAGGGCAAGACTCTGGGTGTATATATTGGGGGAGGAACAAAGGAACCGATCATGTAGCATGTAGCATTGTAGAAGGGAAGAAGACCACCTCATTTGCTGTTTTTGAGTATATGTTAATTTGCCATGCAAACGTCAAATAATAAAACATGAATACAAGGGAATAACACATTTTATTACATTTGTAAAAAATCCCAACTAAATAGCCCAACCGTTTGAGCACTGAAATACACTAACTCTGAGCTACTGTCCTGCTCCTACTCCTGCTGAGTGGTGGGAGGGGGTGTCAGGATGTCCTTGTCCTCATCACTGAGCATGGCACAAGGGCCTGACAGCAATGATGGGATTGCAGTGTCCTCACTTCTGGGTGTCATTAGCTGAAACATACATGAAAATCAGCATATATAATATTAATTACATAAGCATATA
>JANZLB010000019.1:8186380-8196506 GCA_026167865.1 Notarius quadriscutis
GGCACAAAAAGTTCAAAGAGGAAGGCTGTCTGTGTCTCAGGCGGCGCGCATATTGAAAATTTGTGAAATCGTTCATGTAATCCACATACCTTTTGAATTTCTCATTCAAATTTTGAGGAATAAATCTTACATTTGCTCAACATTAAGCCTGTTCAGTTTCATTTGCCTCGACTGTAGTTTCTGGGATATTTACATCTCAAATGATTAAAAAAATAATAATTTAAACACCCTGTACAATATATTATATACAATGTCTAATATCTTTTTAATGTTTCATCTATGCAGCTAATTTGGTAATCGTAAGTGATATTTTTTAATACTTTTGTACTGCATAAAAAGCTTGCTTACCCAAGCTTTCAACTCTATCCAGAGTCTTCGTCAGGGGGAAATGACATTACTTCGAGCATGCATTGCGCATGCCCAAAATAATGTTGTCCCAAATCTCCTGAAGCTGGTACCGGCCCCCGTCTTGGTTCAGGGAGGGCTTGAGGGTTCTGATATGGATGGCTTCTTGTACCAGGCTCCTGGTCTAGAATTTTCACACTATCTAGCTGTATCCTGTGTCCCATGTGGTGTTTGTGAATACGTTGCGATACTTCCGATGATATCGAACTTGGGCATCTATGTTCCATGTATCCGGTTCAAAGAGATCGTTCGGTTTCACCAACATAAGAAGCGTTAAACTTCTCCTTGTCACTCCCCTCACACTTACACAGGTCCACATCGTTCACTAAGGACCTTACTCCTGCCAGTGAACGATGTGGACCTGTGTACCTCATTCAGTGTGAGAGGAGCGACAAGGAGAAGTTTAACGCTTCTTATGTTGGTGAAACCAAACGATCTCTTTGAACCGGATACATGGAACATAGATGCCCAAGTTTGATATCATCAAACTTATTCACAAACACCACGTGGGACACAGGATACCACTAGACCGTGTGAAAATTCTAGACCAGGAGCTGGACTGGTACGAGAAGCCCTCCTTGAACCGAGATGGGGGCCGGTACCAGCTTCAGGAGATTTGGGACATTATTCTTTTGGGCATGCGCAATGCATGCTCGAAGTGATGTCATTTCCCCCTGACGAAGACTCTGGATAGAGTTGAAAGCTTGGGTAAGCAAGCTTTTTATGCAGTACAAAGTATTCAAAAAATCACTTGCGATTGTCTTATTCTAAATATCTATATTATGCATAAATCTATCAATGTACAGTATACATTATAAATATAGTAAAAAGAAGTGAGTTAAGTGGATCAGGGAAAATGCTAAGGAATGCTGAAACACTGGATAACCTGTCAATTTGATTACTTTTTTTATATTACAGGCGTTTAGCAGACGCTTTTATCCAGAGCGATGTACAACATGCCCAGAGCAGCCTGGGGTTAGGTGCCTTGCTCAACGGCACTTCAGCCATTCTTGCTGGTCCAGGGAATCAAACTGGTGACCTTTTGGTCCCAAAGCTGCTTCCTTAACGCCATGACATGATTCATGCAAATCTGTCATCAGGGGGCACAGCATGCAAAACAAGTTGTGCTGCTGCCACAACAGTCCAAATGGTTCATTCCTGAGCTCATGTCTTTATGGAATTTCACATGTTCCATCAATGTAGATGTCACCTGAGTTCTCTGGTTTTCTCCCACCTCCTGAAAACATGCCAGGAGATGGGCTGATGTTTCTCAGTTGCCTCTAGGTGTGAATGTCTGTTTGTGTCTCATCACTGTTCTTAGGATATGTTCCAGATTTACTGCATAAATCCGTTGGTGGTTAGATCACCTTCAGCTGTTAGAAGGTGCATGTTATTGCCCAGCTGTAGCTCTCAACAATTTGGGAAGGAACCGCTTTAGGATCTGATCAGCAGTGATCCTGTTTGGGTGGTGGATTATTCTCTGCAGTGTTTTTGTCATACAGGTGTATCAGCTTCTTAAACAGTGTCTGCCCTGGGTTGAGAAAAAGTTCAACTAAATGTCCATCAATCAGAAACTGACAGTGAGGAACAGAAGATGACTAACCATTAACGCATACTTGTGTGCCTACTCGGTAACCACTCTGTCCATGCAAACTACTGTCAGTGTCCCTGCTGTCTGTCCTAAGAATGATCCACCACCCAAATAATAACTAACTGGTGCTTTGGGGGTAGAGGAACACATGGGTTGTAGTCAGCAAATACAAATTGCACCTGTAGTCAGTGGACATAATTAAACTGACCACGTATTTTCCCACACCTTTAATCTCTTCATGACCTTTAAAGGCTTACTCCATCCTTGCAGCACTGTAGGTTTATGCTTTCCTTTGCTGAGTGTTTAGAACGTCCAAATTTTTCACCATCAGGATGTCAATATTTCTGATATTACCTTTTCTCACCACACTTTCAGGTGACTGATGCTTTAAAAAAAAAAAATCTTGATGATAAACTTTCCTCTCCCCTTTTGCTAAGGTAACTGTTTTCCAGTCCCTAAGTGATCCGTCAAAGATAGTGTGTGTTGGAAACACACATCTCTACTGGCACCCTAAAGGTAGGAAACCTTTGGTGTTGGATTTGAATTTCTGTTCAGCTCACACTGAGTGCATACCTTTTTAAAGAAATACTTTTCTTTTCTGCCCCAAGGAGCAAATGTTCGACTAATACAGATGGCTGTGGCCCTGAAGCACCTGGAAAAGGTCATCACAGAAGAACACGCCGGCACGTTGATATTCTGCGGCGACTTCAACAGCGCACCATCATCAGGCCTCTTCCAGCTGCTTAGTCAGGGTTCAGTATCAGAGCAGCACAGTGACTGGGCATCTAATGGTTCTGAGGAGCTTCTTCAAATGGAGCTTCACTGCCCCTTTCAGTTGACTAGTGCGTGTGGTGTACCAGACTACACCAACTATGTAGGAGGCTTTAAAGGTTGTCTGGACTATATTTTCATGGAGCCACAAGCTCTGGAGGTAGAGCAGGTGATTCCTCTGCCCAGTCACCAGGAGGTCACTACATACCAGGCCCTTCCCAGCGTGTCTCACCCATCTGACCATATCGCTTTAGTCTGTGACCTCAAATGGAAATGAGAAACAACCTCAGCTTCCATTTTGCAAGCGAACGTCTACAGGATCACAGTTCTTTCTTTAAATTTCTGATATTACCACAATATAAGACGACTTACTGTTTATCTAGCAATTTGTTTTGAATATGAAAAGTCCATAAATATCCTCTGAGTACAGTATGAAAAATTCCAGCTTGATGTAATTTAAATATGTTTACTTGGAGTACACAGCCTTAAAACAAGGTTTACTTAAGTCACAATCACTTTATTTGTCTTTTAATAGGAATTATTAATGAGCCATGGGGGGGCTGATATGATAGCAGATGACAGCTCAAACTTTTAACTGTAATATAAAAGAACTTCTTTTAAGGCGTGTGTTATTTTTTTTTTTTTTTAAATACATCACAAACAAATCTTGATACCTCTTTTGGTCATTTTTAAATTTAGGTGAATATTATATGAAAAGTCTCAAAGCAGGAAACGAGCATTTTTAAGGCAAGTGTAAATGCAGTTAAATGCTGGTTATATAGCAAGATGGTCCACTCAGGCATTAGTAAGATGTATTAAGGCCAAATAAATCACGTATTCAACTCAAATTTTCTCTTTCATACAAAAACAAATCTCTCTCTCACCCACCAAAGGAGTACATCATAATGTTTTTCAATTATACATATTGGTGTTACTGTAATTTGGTCTAAAGTCATTTATTTATTGAAGGAAACTGTTAAGATTAACATGCATGCAAAATTTAGATACATACAAATGGAATGAGAGCAAAAACGTTTGTATAAATATAAATATGTTCCCATGTTTGA
Source organism: Notarius quadriscutis (assembly GCA_026167865.1). Lineage (NCBI taxonomy): Eukaryota > Metazoa > Chordata > Actinopteri > Siluriformes > Ariidae > Notarius > Notarius quadriscutis. The sequence continues at coordinate 8,190,215 of JANZLB010000019.1, forward strand.
CAAAATACAAGCCTTTGGACAGGTTCTCATTCCCATCACAGGATGCATTGACCTTCAGATTCTTGTGTATTTCAAATCAAACTAAAACAGGCATACAGTTACACACACCTTACTGAAAATAACTTATTCAGTCAACCCAATTCGGGGGGGAAAAAAATTAAAGTTGCCTCAGTGGCAAATTTGATAGCCATGAGCTAATATATACTTGAGTATATCCATTGTCTGTCAGTTGTATGATCAGGTCCGTTGTTAAAACACCCCTTCACGTGAGCCAGTTAATGTAGCTTAACGTTTGCTCAGCTGCTCAGAAAGCCAGTCCAGTCCTTCATACAAACCTGTTCCCTGAGTGGCGCAGGTCGCCTGAACGTACCACTGTTGGAGCAGAAAAATAAATTCAAATATTATAGCAGGTTAATTACAAGGCAGTAGACTACACAGAGGTTATATATCCTTCAGCGGTGTAACCACAATTCTCTAATAACACAGTATTAACAGTGATTAACTGAAACATTGGGGGAGGGGCACCGTGTGTACATGTGGTTACTGCTTTTAAATAAAATAGTATTCTGATCCCGTGTCCATACAGTAAATATAGCATATATACAGTACATGTTATCAATTATACTCGCCTCATCTCTTACAAGCATCACCAAGCTGTGAGCAGCATCAGGCCTTGTAGTATTTTGGTTACCGATTTTGTTCAAAATACAGTGCTGTGAACTCTGTTGTCAAAGTAGTAACAAAGCACTTGTTCATGAATTGTCTTAGAAGCATTATTTAGTATTAACGAGCGCATTTTGTTTCACGAGTGTAGTGTAAAGACTCAAATTTTAAAAAATTTAAGCAAATAGCATAAGTTTGATATCGGCTTCTCAATATATCTGCCAAAAAGCTTTTAAAAAAAAAAAAACCTTACAGGGCCTTTCAGAACGACCAAACAAAAGCTGTGATAATTAAAAGGTAAATTTTCTTAAAATAAACACCACTTACTTATCAAATCAGTAGCCTTGGCGAACCGATTATCTTCCAATACTACGAAGTTATAACAAGGTTTCTGTTTCTGATTAGTTCCGAAGTTTATCAAGAAATAGAACGGGTAATCGAACTTGATCTTGAGTTTCGCTATTGTTACACTCGTTCTTACAACACGATGACATCATGGCTTCGCCACTCGTTCTTGTGTACCTTTGATAACGCAAGATCACGATTCGCCGTTCTGGTGATTGTAATGCTTATGTTCAGTGTGCTATTGTTGCACTTATTCTTACAACATGATGACATAGTGGCTACTGCCTTGCTTCGCCTCCATGAGGCAGTAGCCACAAAAGCACACCTAGCTGTAGTTCAGGAACCCCATTTTACTGAACATGAACCATCATGGCTTCTGTAGCAGATCCCCTGGTGCTGCTTATCCAATGAAATAGCATTTATATCAACTATTTATCTGATGGCAGCTCATTGAGAAAGGAAGCATTTTTCATAGATTTGCCCTCTCTGATATAATTAGGGATAAATTTAGTTCATGTGTTTCAAGTCTTCATTTTTCTGTACAGCTGCTTTGCGACCATGTTGTTAAAGGTATTATACAAATAAACTGACTTGACTTAACCATAACCTCATGTTCAAACATTAAAACGTCAATGTTGGTGCCTTTCAAGTCAAGTTTATTTTTTATAGCACTTTTAACAAGACATATTGTCGCAAAGCAGCTTTACAGAATCAGTCACATGACTTCCTTTTCCTGATCTTTCTAAGGGAGGAATTTCACGTAGCTAAAAACCTTCAAAAGAAAATTGTATCTGAATACCCCTGATCTATCGTCATTGTTGTCACTACCAAACCCAATCCAGGTTTGAGGTGAAACATGTTCGGCTGACTTGGCCAGAAGTGCAGCGGTAGGGCGGCCGGTTCCTTTCTGCGCACACTCACTCTCACTCATACACGCACCTATGGGCAATTCAGAGTAGCCAGTTAACCTAACTGCATGTCTTTAGGCTGTGGGGGAAACCAGAGCACCTAGAGAGAACATGCAAACTCCACACAGAAAGACACTGGACTCGAACCTGGAACCTTCTTGCTGTGAGGCGACAGTGCTAAGCACTACACCACAGTGCCTCTCCACGATCTATAATAGGTTTATAATAAATATTCCTTCGCACCCAAGTGGTACAACAAAACGGTTTGCCCTACTGTCAAGATATCATGGGTTTGAATCCCAATCACAGCAACTGTCAGCATCTGAGAGTCTATTTATGCAGAAAAGGGCGGATAGCCTGTGTATATATACTTACAGTTCTGCTCCTGAGCGTCTGCAGGCCGAGTTTGTCCGTCAGTTCACTGATAGCCATGGCATTGGGCAAATCTTGCTTGTTTGCAAACACCAGCAAAACCGCATCTCTGAGCTCATCCTCTTGAAGCTATTCCAGACATAAAAGGATGAGGTAGAATTAGAAAACAGTGACACAAAAAGAAAAGGAAAAAAAAGGGAACCTGCTAACAATTTTATCCCAAATTTAGCACATTGTTGTTAAAATTCTGCTGTTATTGTTACAAGCACTATACAAAAAAAGTTTTAATGAACTTCTGCATATCCACTTCCAGCAGGACCAGAGTTCCATCACTGTTCTAGAGCTATAAACAGATCTCTCTCTCTCTCTCCTAAGCATATTATACCATGTAGAAATTTAGATAGATAATTACTTTCACGCTAAGTGAAATGAGTAAATAATATAAGCAAATGAGTTTGTCACATATGGCTGTAGTGTAAAGAACAGGATCTCTTTTAAATCATACTGGAAAGTTAACACTGTGTGTAGAGAGTGAACAGACAAAAGCCAAGAACAAAGTGGTGTGAATATTATGAAGTTTGGGCGTGTCTCACTAACCATCTTCTGCAGCTCTTCGGCAGCTTCCTGTGCGCGCTCACGATCATTGCTATCTACCACAAAGATGAGACCCTGAAAGAACCGCATACACAGATGTGAATAAAATGAACCTCACTTCAATCACTCTCACTAATTTCTGTGCACACTTAGAAAATATTTGTGTATCCTTCTGTTAACGCATCTCTGACCAATGAATGAAGGACTTGTACGTTCTCAACTGAACACACCACTCAACCATGTGGATTTTTAAAAAAAAAAAATTTTCTAGTTGCGCATTGTGAATTCAACCAAAATACACAGCAAACAAACCAGATGAATCAAATTGACTGATTCAGCATAGAAGTTGTGAAAGCGTCCATAAAAGGAGCAAAATCGTTGTTTATTCATATCCGTATCTTAGGCTATGTTCAGCCCATCGGTACAAATCCGTTTTTGTATATCTGATCTGAATCCGATCTTGCTGATTGACTGTTCATATAATATACTGCAAGTGATCAGATCTGACGCGCGTGTCCCTGTGGCAATCCTCATTTTCTGTGTTATTCACATTGGTTGCTATTGTAATGACATTACACCCTGAAGTAGAAGTAGCTGATATAAACAAATCAAAATGGAGGATAATGAAATGGGATAATTTACCACATGGCAATATGGAGTTTTAGAGACTTTATAGAGGTTTACTTCATGCACCACCAAACGAGCATGTTTCATGTACGTGCGATGTAAAAGTGAAGTATACGTGGTGTCAAAAACGTAAAAAGAACCACATGAAATCCGATCAGAGCAGTCGGACATAACCGGATTTGCAAAAATTTGTGATTTGTATTGTATTTCAAACCAATGTGATTTGAACCAGATTTGTAAAAACTGGATCTCTCGCACTCTCTTATACGACAAGTTAGCAGGGCTGAGTAATCAAACTTAATCACATATGTTCATGGAAGGACGATCAGTTCCCAGCATAATTGGTGCAGAGAGAGAAAGAGACTCTATTCCAGATTGACAAAGACGCAATGTGTCTGTGGGTGCATTAGTGTTTACCTGTGTGTTCTGGAAGTAGTGCCTCCATAGAGGTCTGATCTTATCCTGGCCACCCACATCCCAAACAGTGAAACAAATGTTCTTGTACTCCACGGTTTCAACATTAAAGCCTGCATCAGAGACACAAACTTAGAAATGATCAAAAAACTTCAAACCAGATCAGACAACACTCAGTGAGTCAGCAACTGACATCAAATGAAAGGGAAAAACCAACATTAATTGTCTTGGTGAGGTTTTGGGCCACCAGCAGCTGCCAAAACAGCTCCAGTGCTCCTTGGCATCAATTCTACAAGTCTCTAGAATTGTACTAGAGTAAATCAACACCATTAGTCATAAAAATATTAGACAAGAACTAAAAATAAATAAATAAATAAATCTCATAATGGTGTTCATTTGGGTAGAGATCTGGAGACTGAAGACCATGACGTATGATTTCTATCCTTTTCTTCCTCATCAGCGAGCCCTTGTGCACTGCAGATGGGTGGGGCGGAGTCATCCTTTAAGAGATCATGCCTTCCAGGATCGAAATGTTTCATCATCGGATAAACGTGATGAAACAGAAGGACTTTGTATTGATTTGTAGTGACTCTTTTCTCTCATCAGACATGCTGATCCAAACCATGGCATTAATTAATTAATCAACTAAGTGCCTCTTTGAGTCAAGAGAAAACCATTGTTTTCACGCCATATAAAATCAGTTGGGCAGTAAAACAGCTTTACATTGAGCACGAGTAGAAGAAACACATTATTAAGGCGCTTGAAGCTGTAACTTGGGCCTCACTGCTGGAGTCAAATTGCAAAGTAATTTATTAACAACTCCTGTTATGGACACAAAGGTTGTGCTCACTGCTGCATGTACTGCCTTTTGTTTGCAAGCGAGTATGTGATGAAAACGTGAACATTATAGTCTGTTTTCAGTCAACACTCAGTGATATGTGTAATTATATACTGATCAAAGGAAATATTTAAAGGAATTGAATTATATTCATTCACGAGGAGATGTCGTCTTGATTGCTGTTTTAGAAATTTGTGCATGGGGTGTGACATGGCAGCACACAGACTAGAAAAAGTGCTATGAATAATACAATGTGTTAGGACCAGGTAAGCTATCAATATAGTTCTGCACTGTTGATAATGCGTGATGGTGTGCTGATAACTTGGACACCATTTTTAATAAACTGGGCTTTTACTCAACAAACAGTGAACTCTAACTTTGGAAAAGTGTCAAAACACTTAATCCTGCAAATCTAACAGAAGAATTCACTTCATTCACACTGAACATTTAAAATTAATTAAAAAAAAAAAAAAAGTGTCAACAGTAGTCACTTTCCGAATAACTGCCTTAACTTACAACAAAAAAATATAAACATGACTCACTCATCGACATGTAATCTACACTGAAACAAACCTATAGTTGGAATTGTCGTGACGATTTCTCCGAGTTTAAGTTTGTAAAGGATTGTCGTTTTCCCGGCAGCATCAAGGCCAACTGCAAAAAAAGGAAAAAAGCAGGAAACTTACATCAGACAACACGAAATATAATTAAACTTAGTCCAAAGACAGTTTTAACAGTAGTTTAAAGTCACAGGTTTATATACCGGTACATAAACACTCTTGTTCTAATACACTGTCGTTTCCATAGTAACACCGTACACCATGACTTGTATGATGGATGCTGCACAAAATCGAATAATAAACAGATCTGTCAAACAAATGTGCCGTTTTTTCACAAATGAAAATATTTAATCAGTAACCAAGTCTAGTTTTCTCTACAGAGATGTTTATTTCGTATTTATGGAAATAATCTCCTGTGTCAGTGCTTTTTAATAGCAAGTTCGTGTCTTCAGGACCAAGTCGGAGTTTGTGCTTCCTCTGTAATTTTTTTTTTTTTTTATAAGTTTTACTGGGAAATACACCACTTGTATTTTTCATATGAGCTACATCCAGGACATGGAGAACCAAAACCATGACATATCTCGACATTTCACTCATGATTAACTGTTTTGATAAATTTGGGTACTTTTTTGTTTGTGCATGTGTCTATATAATAAATAAATAAATCACACATTGGCTTGAAGATATGAAGTTTATCTTCATGTGTTGAAAATGTGCACTTTTCATACAAAATACATTGCGGACCTGAGTGACATTTAACAGTTATTCCATGAAATCGTGTCGTACATGAGGCACGTAACGCCGAGTCGGTGATAAGCCATGAACACAACGAGATTGAGTGGAATAACTGCTTTATTCTATCCACATTCACTGGATTTTAAGAAATAGAGCATTTTTATCTCATCTCATTATCTCTAGCCGCTTTATCCTGTTCTACAGGGTCGCAGGCAAGCTGGAGCCTATCCCAGCTG
>JANZLB010000019.1:8305101-8315136 GCA_026167865.1 Notarius quadriscutis
TTGTTAAACATTCGGGTTTTAGGTTTATTAACAATTTGGATTGACTGAAACTCCTATATTTGTTCAACAAATAAAATGAATCCTCAGGAATACAACTTGCCTAATAATTGTGCACACAGTGTATGGCTGTTCAAGTGTCACAGCGAGTGGGTTTGTTGGCGTGACTCTCCAAACAGGAAGGACACCTCGTCCTTACTCACTTTCCATAAGAGACTTGAGAGGGACAGAGAGTGCAGGCTGTAATGAAGCAGTTATTCTGATACGTTAAAGGCATCACCAGTGTTTGATAGTGCGTGAGGTGTTTGGGATTTTTTTTTCCTCTTTAAATACCTGAATAATTATACTAGTTTAGGACGATGGCGTGGCATCCATCGTCCACAATCCAGTTAAATCGTATCCCCTCCGTCAGTGCTCCACGGATTTCTGTTCCAATTGTTTTGTTTGAAAGAACTCGAATTTCTGCACAAAACTTGGTCGCTGTTTTGTCAAATTTTTTGCTAACGAGTGACTAATTAGGCCAAAGTAAAGATTTTCCAGGCCTCTCACTAGAATTTTATCTCCCGTCTTATTTCTTATCGGATTCCAGTTCTGAGCGATGTTTGTTTGTTTTGGGTCGATCTTCCCTCGAGGAGTGATGGATTTCAGTTCTGATTGTTTTGTTTGAAAGAACTAGTCCTTCTGCACAACACTTGGTCATTGTATTGTCAAATTTTTGCGAACGAGCTGCTAATCAAGTCAACTTCACGAATTTTGGGACTTCTCATGAGAATTGTATCTCCCCTCACAGTTCTGATCAATGTTTTGGGTCGATCTTCTGTCGTGGAATAAAACTTGGTCATTGTATTGTCAATTTTTTGCAAACAAATTAGTAATCAGGTCAACTTTAATACATTTTTCTTCTGACTGGAATGGTATCTCCTCTCATTTATCATGCAAATTCAGTTCTGTTTGATGTTTTGGTCGTCATGGTTGTTTTGATGGCAGGCCAGATGAGCTCCTACGTCCTTGACATTCTGGTTATAGTGTTCAGCTGTTCAGAAATATTTTGCTGAAGTAATGGCAAATTCACTTCATAGCTCCACTGCAAGTTGTTATTATTATTTTTCCAAAGAATTTTTTTTTATATTGAATGAATGAATAAGCAAAGGAGAAAGACTTGGAGTCATGTTTGATGTGCTCAGTTTAGATCCTGTGTGTCATTTTATTTTAATTTTGTAATCTTTCGCATTGCTTTGACTTTATTAAAATGGTTTCTCTTCCAATAGTGCAGTCTGTTCTTCTGTTGCTTTCCGTTTCTCTTGGGAAAATCCTGGGTGTGGATTCCCAGTGTGTGAAATGCTTAAAAAAGGAAAAAAATATTGAAGTATTGGCCCAAGATTGGTTCCGGTTCTGTATTAAATGACCGAACTGGATGGGATTGGTCTGTCTATAAGCATTAGAAAAACGCTCATTTTTATAGATCTTGCTGTTAGTTGATGAGGTAATCCATCCGTCACACCCACTAATTTTAGACCACACACACAAGCCCATTGTCCACTGTTTGACCTCTCCGAACAGTCAGAAGGTCACTCCTCGACCCACAGCTCATAATCAGAACAAGCCTTTTCTCCAAATCCTCCACCCAAGGAATGCCGAGTGCTGATGTCGGACCAAGTTCTTTTGTTTAACTTTCACTATCGCCAAAACGCATCCTGCTCTGCTTGTTGCTTGATGATCTCCAGGGCTGGAATGTAGGAAGGGCAGGGCGCAAGTTCAAGCTGCTCTGATCTACACACAGCTTCAAAGCTGACCTGGACATCCCCGAAGGCAAGATTTATTCCTAAAGTGTGGAAGATGAGGAACACTGATTGATTGGACAAGAAACACAGTTAAATCTTAGTTTAAAAAAAAAAAAAAATCCCTCACATAGACTTCTGGATCTTTTGGATTAGTCAAGATCAGGTCAGAGTTTTCGAACATCATGATCAGAATCACAACGGCTCTTATGGATGATTATGGTCCGTCTAGCTTTTTCAGCGCTGCTGAGAAAGGGGAGGAGCCAAAACGTAGCCTACAGCGTATGACTTTCTGAATTGTTTGAGCTGATACCCATCCCAATAGCTGGTACGCATTATCTTGCTTCGGTACATTTTATTTCCTAATGTGAGGCGTCCTAACCACGTGTTAGTCTGTTTATAAACCGCTCGCTCAGCAGCCAGTTCGGAAAAGTCATTTGAGGTCATGCGCAGGTCCGAGGTCATGACCGCAAATATGGCGGATCGCCCAGATCGAATGACGACTCCTAAATCGAGACAAAAAAAAAAAAAGACGATCTTAAGGAAAGGTTAGGATTAAAACCCTAACTTTTACACAGGTTAGAATTGAAATATTCCAAATCTAAACACACCTGTGAGCTTGAAGGCTCTCGAGCGCTCATGTCGGTGTCCGAGCCCGCCGGTTCCGCCATGTTTGTTGTGACCTCGCTCATTATGATATTATCAAAATCAAAGTCCTTCCCACGCCATGTGGCGCACAGGGTGGCGCTGATCTCCGTTTCCGTAGCCCTCGGCCTCTCGCCTATTACATAGCTAGAGTTACAGTTGGGGGCTAGTCCTCTGGTAACCGCGAGAGTTTGACTCCCCACTCGCATCTGTATTGCAGCGTGCCTTGCCAGACAGATGGTCGTTGGTATGACCCGATCGCGAGTAGAACTCGTGATCGGGTCGTTGGTATGACCCGATCGCGAGTAGAACTCGTGATCTCCCAATCGAGAGGCGGACACGCTAACCACCAGGCCAACTCATGGTATTATAATGAGGATAAACTTCCCTCGTTTCTGTACCCAAGCGTAAACATTAGCACACGGTGTTTTTCTAGGTCATTCTCCTTCACAGGCATGATGCAGCGGGCAATACATCATGTGATTCAAGTACCTAGGGGTTACTCTCACTCCACAGGGTACTATTCATCTTTTTAATACATCGACCAGTGTCACTTCTTTAAAGTTTGTTCACATTAATTCTAATATTTTCATCAAGACAAAACGTTTAAAAATTTATTTTTTGATTGCTGTGTGTTACTTGCCAGACTTCGTCTTAGCTTTAGTAACAAACACGAGCCATCTCCTGTTACATAGCATATTTGTACATGTTTAATGAGACGTCATATTATCCAGTGTCCTCCACAATTATTGGCACCCCTTGTCATGATTATAAAAAGGATTAGAATAAAATCCACGTTTTGAATTCGCTTCATCTCAATGAGAAACAAATCGCTCGAGAACTTTCAACAAAAACGTGCCATTATTATTGGCACCCCTAGAAATGACCGTGAAGACAGTGTAACTGAAGCATGCTTCCTATTTAAATTGTACAGTACATTTGAATGTGTAGGAACTTTCAACCTGTAATCCATGACTTCCTGATTAAATGGGGAACGAATATGAGGTGACGCAAAGGCCAAATTTCCTCAGCATCAACATGGGAAAGATAAGAGAAAAACAAACCAAATGAAGAAGTGTATTGACCTTCATAAGTCAGGGGATGGTTATTAAAAAAAAAAAAATAGCTGCTCACCTGAAAAGGTCCATTTCTACTGCTAGGGCAAGAATAAAAAAGTGGACACCAACTGGACCTGTTACAAACTCGCCTGGAAGAGGAGACAAGTTTATTTTGACTCCACGTACAGCGAGGAGGAGGGTAAGAGAGGCAAAAAAATATATATATATCCCAAGGATCAGTGTTTGATGAATTGCAAGAAAAAGTAAAATCATGGTTTCTAAATCTCCAAAACCACCATCAGACTCCGTTTCCATGCCAGCAGATTATTTGGAAGGTCTGCCGGGGGGGCCTTTGTGGTCCATTAACCACAAACATAAGCGCCTGAAGTTTTAGAAACAATACGACAACTTTGACTGGAACATACTGTACATACACACGTCCATCTGTCTGTATTATTCTTATTATTTTCTTCTCTTCCTCTTCTTGAGTATATTCTTCTGTCCTTGAGTATAAACATTATAAGCTATGCAGGATAATTTCTGTTATGGATGCCGTTTCACAAATCACTGCTCCTTTCCCATCCCATTTCTCAGACTGTTTGTTTGTTTATTTAGGGAAACCGCTTTAAGAATTCCAGAGATGTTTCTGACTGGTGACCTTTGTGTTTCCCGTTTCCTCTTTCCGCTCACAGGCTGCTTAGGGGACACACAGTTTTGCTTCCGTTTCCGGCAGGCGGCGGGCAGGAAGTCCTCATTCGGATGTTTTCTGGACCACTTCGACAGAGACGCACCGGTTTGCCTCAAGGTTAGAAATCTCCGGAAGAAAAAAATTCTCCAGCAAAAATAGACTTATTACTCATGCAGTTGTTTCCTATGGTTATAAAAAGGCTCTAAGTGATTAGTGACGTTTGTTAGTAAGTTAATGTTAATTGCTAAGGGTTCTAATAGTTTAATAATTACAGAATGCAACCTTTTTGTCTTTTAGAAAGACCAGGGGCATTTCTATGGTTATGTGTACTTCAGACAAGTTCGAGATAAAACGCTGAAGAGGGGCTACTTTCAGAAGGTGAGCTAAAGACGTCCGAGAGCTTTTTATCACTCTGGAGAGAATACATGGGCTGTGTGGTTCATTCAGTTATTCCTTAAGGTGAAGTGAATATTGGTGAATGGTAATTGAGACGAAGTCGAGGGTATTTCGTACTCTTTCACACACACAATTATGAGCTCATCTGGCCATAAGGCCTGTGATCTATCGCCATGGCGTGGCGTCCATCGCCCACAATTTAGTTAAATCGCATCTCCTTGGTCAGTTCTCTCAAGATTTCTTTTCTGATTTCTTTGTTTGTTTGAAAGAACTCATCACTCCACACACAACTTGGTCGTTGTTTTGTCAAATTTTTTGCTAATGAGTTACGAATTCGGCCAAATTAACGAATTTTCCAGGCCTCTCACTAGAATTGTATCTCCTCTCTGAGTTCTCATCTGATTTCAGTTCTGATTGTTTTGGCTCGATCTTCCCTTGAGGAACAAAACTTGGTTGTTTGTTTGATTTTCTGTAAGCAATTTGTTTACACCTGTTTATTTTCAGTTCAATCATCTCTCCTCCCTCAGTTCTCAATGGATTTCAGTTCTGATCGTTTTATTTGAAAGAGCGAGACCTTCTGCACAACGCTTGGTCATTGTATTGCCAATTTTTTGCAAACGAATTAGTAATCAGGTCAACTTAATACATTTTCTTCTGACTGGAATTGTGTCTCCTCTCATTTATCGTGCGAATTCAGTTCTGATTGATGTTTTGGGTCGATCTTCCCTCGGGGAACAAAATTTAGTCCTTTGCTGATTTTCCTGTTGTAAACAGTTTGTGGTGGAGGTCGGTCCTCTCTCACATCGTCACATTTCAGTTCTGTTAGATGTTTTGGATGGCAGGCCAGATGAGCTCCTACGTCCTTGATGATCTGGTTTGTCTGTCTGATGCTTGCTGATCCTGTCACTCAACCCTCCCTTTCTTTCTTCTTGTCTTAGTTTTATCTCCAGGACACCAAGAGCAGCAATGGCACCTTCATCAACAGCCAGCGCCTGAGCCGGGGCTCCGAAGAGAGTCCGCCGTGCGAAGTGCTCTCCGGCGATATCATCCAGTTTGGCGTGGATGTGACCGAGAACACGCGCAAAGGTTTGCCTCATGTTTACTGACTATACGTAACGACCATTGCACCTTTTAAGAGAACGTCCTTTCTTTGAGAATGTAGTGCTTGTGTTGCTCAATAACAGCACGAAGACACATCCTGTTTTGTGCGTGTGTGTTATAATAATTAGAAAATGTGTCAAATAAGCAGCATGCTTGAATATTTATTAAGGTGCATCATACTGAGAAACTTGTTTCAAGTTAGAAGAAGGTTGAAATTAACTTGTATGGATGGTGTAAGGTTTGAAATGGCTTTCTGGCTGCATGAGCGAGCCTGTTAGCGGTATCTGGGTTTTGAAATCCCAGAGTGCTTCATGACTGCTGCGTTGAAGGTGTTGTAATCCCCGCAGATGAAATGGCGACTTTCATAATGAGATAAGAATGCAAAGTCACTTGTGTAGAGAGAGAGAGAGAGAGAGAGAGAGAGAGCAAAGGCGATCCTTGAAACACAGACAAACTTTAGAAGAATATTTTGTGGTTATGGGTCAGTCAAGATGTTGGTAAGGTATTGAAGAAATGTTAATTTTTTTTTGTGGTCTGTTTGCTTGTCTTGGGGGTTTATTATTCCGTGGAGCTCGCCTTGACCATTGGATGCGACGTAATGTGCTTTTGACTTGAAATTCTGGCATGTGAAGCTGTTCAACTGGTGCATGAGTCAGTGCTACAAGGGAGTGCCTGAAATTTTTTCATGGAAGCAGCAACAATTGAACGGTCTTAGACAGAAACTGTGGGTTATTAAGTTTTGTATTGTGAACGATTTTCACTGCTCTAAAGCTGTTCATAAATGTTAAACAGATGTGAACTTGACTTTGTATGTTGGTTCTGAGTGAACTTACTGATTTATCTTTTCTTTTTCTCTGTAGTCACTCATGGCTGCATAGTGTCGTCCATCAAACTCTTCCTTCCAGATGGCATGGAAGCTCGACGGCGATCAGAGTAAGACCTGTTAACAGTTCATTGGGAAATACGCTGCTTGTGTACACACGGACACGCTACACTGTTTTGTTTTGTTCTTTTAAATGGAATTAAGCCTGGGGAGTTTGGGGTGTAAGATCTTCTTGGTGGTGATAATCATGCAGTAAGATAACCACAGTACTGTGTAACACCGTCTCCTGCTTAGCAGTCTCAACTTTACACAAGCTGGCCGTGAGCCAGGCCATGATTACTGGTTTAGTTTTGTCAGCTTATCGCTGACAGCTTAACACAGCATGTTCAGGTCATCAAATCCATGACTTAAATCATCCTTGTGTGGCTTCTCACCAAGGGTAAGATGATACAAGATGAATTGTATTTGAGGATTATTTTGTACTTTATGTTTTGAGTTAATTACATTAACAGAAACCTTTTTGAACTGCGAAATATTTCAGTTTTCTGTTACACAGCCAGTGACTGTACAGTTTAGATTTAAAAAAAAAAAAACTATCGAGATTGATGCCAGTGGGACTCCTGAGTGATGTGATTTGAAAAATGTCTGTGTGATCGATTTCAGGATTCAAAACTCAGGTGATGACAGGTGGTAGCGACGCCAGGAGTCTAAGAGAGCAAATATTGGTTGTTGTGTCAGTTTAAGAGAGGTTTCTATACTCTCGAGAGCGTCTGTGAGTTCGTGTATGTGGAAGGGGGCGGATGGCACTTTCTTCAGACTGTGGTGTTGGATTACATTAATGGTATTTAGCAGACGGAGTGGCGTACAGTGTACTCGGAGCAGCCTGGGGAGCAGTTGGGGGTTCAGTGCCTTGCGCAAGGGCACTTCAACCATTCCTGCTGGTCCAGGGAATCAAACCAGCAACCTTTTTGGTTCCGAAGTTGCTTCTCTATCCATTCGGCCATGATGTGGCGCATGCACCAGTTTGAAGGGAGGAAGTGTGTATTAGCCTTCGCTCTCAAAGATTGAACAGGCCAAGATTAAATTAGGAAGGGGGGGGAGCCCAGAGTCGATCCACTTTTATTTTCCATGCTGATCTCTTGCTACACGGTGTAGTTCGGGTTCGAGCTATCGGTGTGTTGAATAAGGATATGTTAATGGACTGTACTGTTGAGCTTGAGGACGAGTGCTCTGGCCTGATCTCAGTACAGTGCTTCAGTATGATGGATGAAGCAAAGATTCGTACGTCTGCTTTGTCTCTGTGGAAGGCATTAATTTGAAAAGGCATGTTTCTTTTGCTCACGTTAACTGGCTATTTTTAAACAAGTTCACCTGTTTTTTCTTTTCGAGTTCAACCTAGCATTGGAAATCAGATTCTCAATGATGCTAACTATTGGTTATTTAAGTTATTCTACAAAATTGAGTCGTACATCATAGGCTATAAGCCATGTACGACAAGGTTGAGTGGAATAACTGTGTTTTATTCTATCCACGTTCACTGGATTTTGAGAAATAGGGCATCTTTATTTTTTGCAAATTTGATAAATAACATTATACAAAACGTCTGACAATCATTTCTGCTTAGAATGTGAACAAATTGGCGAAATGACTAGCAGTTTGTGAAAAATGCAATAATGCTTGAAAAATAACAAGAGATTCTTACCATCAAATACTTTTTCCTTTTTGTTGGGGGGGGGTTTCGAGTAGAATTTTTATTTCCTCCTCAGTTGGTTCAACATGCTCCGCCATTTTGTTTTTCTCTACTCTGTATATGAGCTGATAGCCTAGTAGTAGAGTAGCCAATCAGAGTGCTCGATTGCTCATATCCAGTGTGAATGTACTGTAGATGGAATAAATACAGGATGTTTTACTTCATGAGCAAGTGCTGGAGTATTAATCATGCATTTGACCAGCCAACTTAAAGATTGAGCAACGTTTTTCCAAGTTTTGTAGTTGCTTTCATAAGAAAAGCAGTTTTGGGTAAATAAGTTTTTCACATGAAAGCATGACATTGAACCTAAATTTACCAGTTTGAAACATTTTGCGTTTTAATCCTGAGTACTTTATTTCTTGACTACTTCTACTTTTAATTGGATTAAATGTTGACATTATTTATGGTTTCACTTCAGTACAGTTTCTCAATAGTTTTCCCACCGAATGTTTTTGCCAGCTCTAAAAGGTTGCACTGTTTTTATTATTTATTTAAAGAAAAGGTCCATTGTTGTGTTTCACTGATGAAGTTGACAGATTAGCAGGTTCGGCTTTTTATCTCTCCAGTATCAGGTTATGGCATCTCATCAGAGTTGTGCAGAGCATACAGTTCCGTCATCTGTTAGCTTTAGCATGAAGCATTCATAATCGCGTCCTGCTGAAAATGAAAGACATGACGTGTTCGAGGTGTTGCTGTCAGCTGGTGCAGTTCAAGGTCTCGCGCGCACGCGCGCGCACACCAGCACGGCTATTTGGTTTTGTGTTGAGCTGCTGCAGGTCGTGTGTTGATATGTTGATTGCTGACGTGTAGACACTTTGTGAAGCAGGACTGTGGGTTGTGTGTGTTTTGTGCATCACTGACATGCCAGTGAAAGCTTCCCTGAGACACAGAGCTGGCTCACAATGCATGCCGCATTCTCAGTCCTGGCAAAGCCTGTGGAAAGGAGGTGTACTGTACACTGGCATCCGTGCTTATTCAGCCAGCGTGGTTGTTTTTAGAAATATTTCCTCATTTAGAGCTTAACCTGTAACTAAAATTCCGGTCCATTGAAGGAAATCGCAAATTCTAGCAGTTAACTAACTAATCTCGGCTTGGTATTTTTACCTCAGGGTTGTCTGGCTGAGTCGGGGTATTATTTGCTATTGGAATGAATGTGTACACCTTAAAATGGCCCAGCAATCCATCATTAAATAAATCGGATAAGCGTTCCATACTGCCGCTCCGACTTTATCTTGGTTTACTGAGTAAATCCAGTCTCGCGCGCAACAATTATTCCAACCTCCATCCTTATGATCGTGCTGTAGTTCTTACAAATGAGCAGTTTGTCGATGCATGAGCAAAGCTTGTTTATTTTCCAGACGGTTATAAAAGCACTGTTACACAGAAACCTGCAGTCTAACGTAATTTAACTCCAGAGTACATCGAGTTAATGACGATTAATGAAAATAATAACCCAAACTCTGCACTGCAGTTTTCTGTATTTTGCTCAGGGTCATTTATTCAGCTGTTAGAAGTATGATTTTATAATAATTATCCTATTGCTATTTTAATATTTTAAAATAAAATATAAATTTGATTTAATAATAAAAATGTTCTTCATACATAATAAATATATAACTATAATGTTAAATTTTGAATGCCATTTTGAATCTTCATTCACGGCTGTAATGCAAATGGCTTTCTCCTCGGTATACAAGTGCACTTTCATGGCAAGAAAAAAACAAACTACATTTTGCCACCTATGTAGTCCCCTATTTATACAAAATTGAGTCATTCAGGATTCAGCCATGTTTTTGCTC
>JANZLB010000019.1:8351752-8361800 GCA_026167865.1 Notarius quadriscutis
GTTTTCGGTCATATTTATGCAGAAATATAGAAAATTCTAAAGGGTTCACAAACTTTCAAGCACCACTGTATGTATTTACACGTTGTATATTTAGCAGTCAGAACTCGCTCTCTCTTTCACGATGAGCACTTTACAAATATTTTTTTGTTTTGAATCTTTGCGTGCCTCACCCTTGGTGTTTATTTTTAGCTCTAGCATGTATACAAGGTTGGTGATGACCCTTGAATAGAAATAACGGCAAAATAAGGTGATATTTGCAATAAGAGCAGGTACACTGTCAGCACTTGTAACCAAAATGCTCCAAATGAGCTAAATGGCAGCGTGTGTGTGAAAGCTTTCCAGGCAGAACTCCTGTGTGGCTGTTCAGGAAGCAAGGAGTCACCAAAAGTGAGTGGATCAAGTGAACCATTTGATCAAAGCCAAGTTAAGGAATGAATGCGAGTCCAGTAGTGAGTGAGTACTTGAGTGCTTGGGGATTACACAGAGCCTACATTTCTGTTGTACTCCTTTTCCTGGCATGTGTTAAAGTGCTTTTGTAGCACAAGTGAATAGAAATGAGCTAACAGGACGACTGGCCTATTTTTTGAGCCAAGCTCTCAGCCTTCTTTCAGTGTCGTCCTTCATCTAATTGGACAGTGTTTCATTCAGACTGCCTTGATTTGATTTTTAAAGTGATTTTAGGATAGACTTGGTGTCTTCTCACTGTTTTCTGAATAACATTTTGGATTAAGTTGTATCCACCCCCGTAGTTACTTTGAACATGCAGGTAGTATATGCAGGGAGGGAGTCTCGTCATTGCTGATTAGAATTTGTTCCCCTGATATTCCACACAACACAGCTGTAAATGGGGAAAAAATATATATCTTTTAAAATAAATAAATCTCTAGTAACGCTGCTTGATTAATTTCCCATAACATGTTAGGTTTTATTGCTTTATGTCATGGTATTTCATGATGTATCTAAAAGCTTTTGAGTGTTTTTCCAGTGAAAAGGGATGTTTTTGTCTCCATACATTGTCAAGCTTCATAGCAGTAACGCAGAGTCATTCCAATCTCATAATGCCTTTCAGGCTACGCTTTATATGATGTTATCTAAGCAGTACTCCTGTGCAATTAAGATGAAGCCAGTGATTACTCTTATAAACGATGGCTCACATCCTGCCTTCTCATTAAGTCTATGGCAGAAGATCAGACGAGGGGAGTGTTTCTTGCATCATCTCTCAGCTTGAGAACTTGCCCGAGCCTTGTAAAAACCTCAAAACCTCATTTGACAGGCATCTGACGTAAAGTCCAATCACTTTGAGCTAAAATTGGAGTATGACATCAGTGTTCACATCTGTACCGAGACAAGTGATATCCACTGGTTTATGGACGGAGCTGAGGTTTTTGCCAAAGCCCGTCATTTCTCGAGCACATGTGCTGATCACAAGGAAGGGCCGCTCCGTGGGGAAACGAGTCGGAAAAGCGAGAGAAGTGGCGATGATATCTCGTCAGCGTAGCCGCAAGCACTTAAGCTTAAAGCCTGCTCCTGGAGCTGTCATTCAGTGGGTTTGGACTGCCGACGGTGCAGTTCTCCACATAACGCACCATGTTATCCATGTGATGGAGAAATGTGCAGTGTCAGGATGTGTTAACTTAAAGAACAGATTTTCCTCACTGCTAAGTGGAGGAAAATTTAGAACACATTAGGTGCAGTGAAGATCCAGTCTTCGCTATGGTAAGGGGCGGAGCTTGTGGATGAGCGATCTGAATTTACACAGTGTGCTAAATTAGATAGTCGGCACTCGCTCACTGTCTGTGTTAGCAGTTTGTGCTTGGCAAGAAATGTTGTGGGCAGATGGATTTGGCGAGGTGTGACTTCAGAGTTGTTTTGCTCACTACATTTATTTCTGGGTCCAGATATATAAAACTTGCTCCAGAGAAATAATGAACATGGGCGAGTGGTAAAAACATTTAACTTTTAATGCTTAACCATTAGTGAGGTGGTGTTCATGGCTATAAAGAAGTCATCACTTGATTCGCATCATGGACTCGGAACAAATGAAACGCATCGATATTCAATTTGAGGAGAGTAAATGCCGATTTGTCTTTTTTTTTGGTCATCAACTTTTATTTAAAATAAGCCATGTAGGCAGAATAGAAATTGAAAAAATTAATTGAAAATGGTTTACATTAATAATGACTGGCCCTGTCGCTGTTCTCTGGTCTGATGAGCTGCCTTCAGCTAAATAATTTATAGAAAGGCATCGTTGACCACAGTAGATGCTCCAGAAAAGAAGTTGGTCTGTGTTTAGAAATCTGGAATTGCAGAATTGTGTTTTCCCGGTACTGTTTGGTCAGCTGAAATACATCCAGACCATAAGCTGCCAGTTGACAACCCTTTGATTTCATTGCTTGAGTACGAGTTAAGGGCCGATTCTTTAAATACAGTCCTGTTGGTACATATTCAAATGTTTTGCACGAGGACCTTCACTTTCATAATTGCCCTATCAGTGATATTCTGCTAACATTGCAATTGTTGGTCGTGTGTGTGTGTGTGTATAGATGAGCTGCAGAGGGCCAACCTAGAGCCTGGAGACACGGAGCAGGTCATCCACCAGTTGCATCGTGAGCTACTGGAGGCACAGGAGCTCGCAAACACCGGCAAGCAGAAATGTCTTGAGCTACAAGGTACTGAACAAATCCTGTTTTAAGTGTGCGTTTGTGTAGAATAATGTTTATCCCCCGCTGGTTGAAAGGCCCAAAGGGGGGGGGATTATATCGTGGCAAAGTCCGTCTGCCCCAGAAAGAGTTCTCGCCTTCTGAAATCAACTCCTTTCACAATTTTTGGAGGGATTTCACGAAACTTGGCAGAAGGCTTTGTTTTCGGACAGTAATGCGCATATTGCAGTTCTGTTTACAATATATTGTAGCAGGGGATATTGTGCGGGGGGGGGGTTGTGCTTCCAAAAAAAAAAACCATGTTGTGGTATTTCCAAATAAGGGCATGCAACTGAAAATAAGAGGAATGACGTATACTGCGTGTATAAGACCAGTTCTGATCTATGCATCAGAAACCTGAGCACTAAATCAGAGACTAGAGCAAGTATTATGCAGAGCAGATGGAAGAATGTTATGATGTATGGCAGGAGTACGGCTCCGAGATGGGATAAGTCGTGAAGAGGTAGCAGCTTGATGTGGTGTGACACAGCTAGATAAAATATTGATGAAGAGACCGAGATGGTTTGGTCATGTCAGAAGAAGAAAAGATAAGGCGCTTGGAAGAGTTTATTAGCACATCTGGCCCGAAGGCTGATGGTCTGTCGCTGTGGTGTCTGTCGTCCACAACTCGGTTAAATCGTATCTCCTCCGTCAGTTCTCCACACATTTCCATTCCAGTTGTTTTATTTGAAAGAACTTCTTACTCCACACAAAACTTGGTGGTTGTTTTGTCAAATTTTTTGCTAATGAGTTACTAATTAGGCCAAATTAACAAATTTTTCCAGGCCTCTCACTAGAATTGTATCTCCGATCTCATTTCTCATCCGATTCCAGTTCTGATCATGTTTGTTTTGGGTAGATCTTCCCTTGAGGAACAAAACTTGGTTGGTTGTTTTGTTGCTTTTCCTGTTGTAAACAATTTTTTAAAACTTTCAGTTAAATCGTATCTCCTCTCTCAATGGATTTCAGTTCTGATCGTTTTGTTTGAAAGAACTAGACCTTCTGTACAGCACTTGGTCATTGTGTTGTCAAATTTTTGCAAACGAACTGCAAATTAGGTCAACATAAATTTTGGGACTTCTCATTAAAATTGTATCTCCTTTCACAGTTCTCACCCAATTTCAGTTCTGATCGATGTTTTGGGTCGATCTTCCCTCAGGGAACAAAATTTAGTCCTTTGTTGAGTTTCCTGTTGTAAACCGTTTTGTTTTGGAGGTTGGTTCTCTCTCGCATCGTCGCATTTCAGTTCTGTTTGATGTTTTGGTCGTCATGGTTGTTTTGAAGGCAGGCCAGATGAGCTCCTACGTCCTTGACGTTCTGGTCGATTAGAAGTTGATGGTTGAAGAAATCGTGGAAGGCCAAGGAAGACCTGGAAAAGATGCACTGAAGCAGATCTAGAGAAGTCGTTGAAGATGCTTTAGAGAATTGCAAAGACAGTGGGAGCGTCTAATCAAATGTCTGACCCCCTGAACTTGGGGGAAACCTGATGATAAAATGATTGACAGTTTGGGTTAAAATTTTGTTTAAACGTACAGAAAACTACAGGAGATATGATTTACAACACGTTCTCTCTTTAAAACTGATCCAGGAAGCCTGATGGAGAGTGATGCCCTTGAGTTGTTTGAGTTGTCGCTTCATCTTCCCATTTCTCCTCTGATTAATTCAATTTGTTTGGCTGATGGTGATGAACTGCAATCCTGGTTGTTATGGCAGCATGATATTTTTGCAGGTCTGGCCGAAAACATAACGTTGCAAATCATGATTTCTGTACAGGAATATTTAAGCAGGTTTATAGCTGCAAGTCAGAAAACAGTGTATTTTTTTGGGATGGCTGGAGGGAATAAATTCCCAAATGTATCTCAACGCGTGTTCATAGATTCTGGCGTTCAGGAGATTCACGATGATATATTTCTAGGTTGTGGATAATGGTCAACTGGGTATTAAAACATGTTTAAGAAATGTATTATCCTGTCTGTAGTTTATTTTTATCGTCTAAAACCTCTTGCCCAGGAGTACTTTCACACAGCTGAAGGAACATTTGTGCTCATGGAGCTGAAATTTTCCGTTTTGTTCCAGCAGTAATCCAACGTGCATGCTTTTTAATATTCTGTTTCAAGTGATTTCAGGAGCTAAACTTTACACAACTTGATTTACAGATGTTCATCAAACCAGAGTAACTTCTATCTTATTTTAGACTTTCTGAATTAACTTTTTAACCTTTTTTCCAGCTCTGCTTGAAGAGGAACGGAGAACCAACCGGCAGCAGACTGAGGAATCATCGAAACAGATCCAGTACCTGCAGAGTGAGTGTGAATTTGTGAGACACCTTTGAGAACATATAAATGTTGCTTGATGTATTTTAGAAGAAATCATCTTTTAATTACCACCAAGCATTCAGGGGTGAGTGGGGTGTTTTTGATTCCCCCCTCCCCCCCGAATGAGAGGCAGTATACTGGTTTGCCTCTGTCCATCCGTCCGTATTTCCGTCCATCCGAAACACCCTTTTTCTCAGCAACCACAAATCATAGCCGCTTGGTATCAAACTTACGAAACATATAGGGTGGATTTTGACGCTATTTCAAGAAGCAAAATGCTATTTCAGAATGACCGTTTAAAAGGATGCTATTTGAAACCCCTGGGGAGAGACACTGCTCTTTACTTGTTTCGGGGTTAATTATTTGTTGCAGTCAACATTCAGAATAAGTGTCCTATTCCTTCGATTGCTTGCATTCTGATATAAGCGAGAGCGGGGGATACGCAAGTGAGCAGTAACTCACAGTTGATCTTTTGTTTTTTAAATACTATTAGCTTTATTTATCTTACAAAATTGTAACAGAAAAGAAAAGGTGGGTGTCGAGCAAAGCACATTTGAGACATGGTATGCGGTATGAAACAAAATTTTACATCATTTCCATCCCCTTTATGGCCCAGCTAAATAAAGTAATCTGATATAGTCATATGAGTGCAAGCATTAGCTTGTCTTAAAATGGAAACAGTTTATTCAGCTTTGTTGCTGCCATTTTAATCAACCTAGATTTTTGCCGCTGCATTTTTACCACGGTTTATCTTATGGCACGAGCTACTTCCAGTAACATCGTGTGCTCTGATTGGTTCCTTGGCGGGCAGAATTTTCCTGTAATGCCCGTGTGCGATTACGGACTTTCTTTCCAAGGTGCTTTTTCTCAAAAAAAAAAAAACCTGTTCATTATCTAGCATAATTTTAGTTGAAAAATAAACCAATATGGATTGTTTTATCTTAGAACATTTATGTATTACTCAAGTGGAGAAATAAATTCAGTTTTGAAACTGCTAGCTGTTTATTCTCCTTGCGTGACTCAACCACGTTATAAATATGACGTGACTGAAAGCAGCGTCACGCTTCATAATAATGATGGTCTGTTTTAATCTTGGAAATAAAAAAAGTCATATAATAAACTCCTTATTAACCTCGCTTGCTCTGTCTTTATGGGAAAATATCAGACCTCATCTACAGCTTGGTCTGTACTGTCAAGGCCTCGGTCTAATATTTTCCCATAAAGACTTGGTGCTCATTTACTAAGTAGTTAATACCCAGTATGGTTGTGTAAATAAACAATAGGGTATGCATACTTTCCATAATTGGATTATATCCATAAAACAAATGCTGCTTGTGTTTTTTTCGGAGAAAAAAATTGCACTGGAAGGATTCCCTGGCTGCAGATTTTCATGTTTTAAAACTTTACATTCGATGTACTTGTAATAACAAAGTAAGGAAATGAATTAGACTGACAGTTGATGGTCTTTTGGTGGAGTTTGTGTGCTCACCTTTTCCTGCGTAATGGTTCCTGTAGACCAGCTTGCCAAGCTGCAGTCAGACATGGAGGCCCTGCGTGAACAGAGAGAGAACACCATCTCCAACACGCGGGAGGAACTCTACAGCGCCCAGGAGGAGGTGCTCGTGCTCCGCCACGCCATGGAAGCGGCCACGGCTGAGAGGGAGCGCGAGATCGCGGCCCTGCAGGGAGACCTCACCGCTGTCACGACTGAACTCGACAAGTGGAGAAAAGCAGCATCCAGTTACGAGCTGGAGATCAGCACCCTGCAGGAGAACTTCAAGCTGCAGAGCCAGCACCAGGAACGAGCCTTACAGCTCCAAGGTGCTCAAGCATTCTCATTTTAGTCCAGTTAGTTTTCAGTGGTTAATCATCTCCATGATTACTTAAAATCCTTGTTTGGTGCTGCAGTTCAAGTTACAGACTTATTTAGATCTGATGTCCAGGTTTTGTTACTTGTGTCCTAAATAATTTCTTGTAACTGCTGAAAGGAAACATGCACCATATAAATATTTAAAAATAAACATATCTCTAGTGCAGTGGTGACTTGAGCTCAGCCAAACACACCAAAAAAGCAACAGGGCAAAGGATTTTGCAAGGGATTAGCGGCAGACCGCCAGGTTGCGCCGTTGCGTGTCGCTGTTTATGTTGGTTTTAAAAGTAACTCAGTAAATTACAGAGGGAAATGAATATTTAAGTCTGAGTGAAAAATAGTGTAGCAAGCGTGCAGCATGGAAGAAGAGTCTGGAGACAGAAATCTTAGTTTCTTGGTCGTTAGCCTGTACTACTTGCCCTCGATAGCACTGGTTTGACCGCTTTATTAGCCTTCGCGAACACTACTGTTGAACGCTACACCAGCTGGAAGGTGACTTCACTGCTGCACTGACTCGCAGTTAAGCTCGCGTTGGCCTTTTGAGAAGGCTGAGGACGGTACATTTTTGCTTCCTCCCACTATAAATCAGAATCTGATTGGTTAATTCATCTGCCACTTCCAACATAAACATGCACTGCCGTGGCCTTCTGTCCGGCAATGGAGTCCTAACCAATGAGGGAGCAGCTCTAAATTCAGCCAAGACGCAACAAACAAAAAATCTCATTGGATAACTCGATTTTAATGTGTTCAGGACAGTAACCCTTTCATTTTTGAAGCAAATTTGATAGAGAATTAGAAGAGAAGAATTATAATTATGAAAAATTAAATATAACCTTTGAAATGCTTGATATCCGAGAGAGCCCTGACGGTTGCTCTCTGCTTGAGTGCATCAACGTAATTGATTTTTCCGTATTTAAACAGTCGCTTTGCGCAATTGCTTCCACTTGTGACATACTTGCAGTGTATACATGTTTACAAATCCTACAGCACACGTCCAGTTTATGGAGGCTCCTGCTTGAGGTTTCTGCTCGAACTGTAATGCTAATATTTAATAGAAAAGCCACTATTTACACTCCAATCTGAAGAAAAAGCAGAGCTCAGAACTCAGGAGAATGGCCAGGGTCAAGCACATGGGCACAGACGGGCATAAATTTGCATCACGCGCAAAGTATTGAGCTTTGTTTCCACAAACATCCATCTGCCTACACAGCGTTAGTTAACAGTTAGGTCACACCTGGTATCTATTTGGTCTTGTCGAGGCGGTCGGCTTAATCAGAGCATCTTTTACTGTCTGGTGTTATGGAAACTTTTTAATTCTGTGCTGCTGTGTACTTGTGTGTCTTTTGTGGGGAGTCGGTTGTCGTGTAGCTTTGAGAGCACATCATTGGCTGAAAGAAAAGAAGAAACGGGACGTCTGTACTGCAAGACGTTGTAAACGATCTTTAAAATAAAAAAATAAGCCATCATTGTGTCCGTAGCCTATTGGTGTTGTCTTAGAAGGTGAAATGTGAATGGTGACTAATCAAGACTTGTTGACGACTAGCACAAGCTCAGCTGAAAGTATTTGAATCAGGTTTGTCTTAAAAAGCATTTGATTTATTCTAGTGAATGTATTTTTTTTTCCATGTAGTGTAACACTCATACTCTGTCTTGTGCACAGGTGAGCTGGAGAAGTTGCAGGCCGAGTGCTCGACCCTGCATCGAGAGTGTGAGTCTCTGCGCTCGGAGAAAGTAACTCTGCTGGAGAAACTGCACAGGCTGGAAGTGGAGCTCAGCAGGTCCGTGTGCGTCATCACCTTGTCTCTAAAACTTGTTGCTTTGAGGATTTCAGATCAATCTCGTTTGTGTAAATCATGTGCCTTATTGTTTACACATGATGTGCTTGTGTAAACCCTGCTGGATCTCACCATGAAAGAAACACTGATGAATAGAAATGTACAAATGATACAAAACCATGAATTTGGTCATTACTGTGCAACAGACTGCTAGTTTTCTGCAGGTTTTCTCTTTCATCCTGATTCTGTACTTACAAGGTTAATAAGAGAACCTTTTTGTTGTGCAGCTCCAGAGAGCAGAGTGCCACTCTGAGCAGCAGCCTGAATGCTCTGGAGAAGAGCCAGGGTGACCTGGAAAACCAACTGGGTTCCATACAGAACCAGCACCAGCAGGACGCCAGCAGGCTGAAGGTGGAGCTCGCCCAGGCCGAGAACCGCACCAAGAACCTGCAGAAAGAGGTGCTGAGTGTTTGCTGTTGTGTACAGATTATGGAATAGATTGTCGTTCTTGAGAAATGGTTGATAACTCTCCTCTGTTCTCTCTCTGTGCAGTATGAGGACACTCAGAGCCAGCTGTCTGACCTGCGGCAGCGGTATGAGCAAACGGAGCAGGAGAAGCGCTCTATTAATGACGAACTGGAGCAGTGCAAGGTCAATCTGAAGCTGTTGCAGGAACAGGGCAAGAATGTGAGTGCGCACACACCGCCTGCAGCGTCTCCTCTCTAGACCAGGGTCGTGTGTGTTTTCCAGCAGGTCGCAACACAGCAAATGTACTTAAACGTTTTCCACTGATAAGACGCCTGTTGGTGAGGCTGGTGCTCAGGTTTTGCTGAGAGCAAGAGCTGCTTTTCTCACTTTGGACACAAAGTTCCAGAATGCACTACAGCTAGACGACAGAGTTACAGCAGAGGCTCGGCTAGTTAGGGATCATTTGAGATAAGTGTGATAGCGTTGATGACTGTATTAGCACAGAAGTTGATCTGTTTGAGCAGTGTACGGGTGAGGAGGTGACCGACTGAAGGAATAAAGTGCCGCTGCATCACTCTCTTGAGCGGGTAATGTAGAAAACTTAACAAAAAGTGAAAATAGTCCAGCTTTAAAGGGTAAAAAAAGGTTAGGAAATAAATTACAAAATAAATCCTGATCGGTTTTTTTTTTTTAATATTATTCTCTCCACGTTCACTGGATATGAGCAGTCGTGCATTCTGATTGGCTACCCTATTACCAGGCTATCAGCTCGTATACTGTGAGTAGAGAAAAACAAAATGGCAGAGCGTTTTGCTGAACCAACCGAGGATGAAATAAAAACTCGACTTGAAAACAAATCCCCAAAAATTGTCAAGTAATGAAAAGAAACTGAAATGGTTAAAAGAATGTAGCATGTGTCTC
>JANZLB010000019.1:8362883-8378306 GCA_026167865.1 Notarius quadriscutis
GGCTAAAAGAATGTAGCATGTGTCTCCCCCCCAAAAAAAGAATTTATCATCGCATTTTTCACAAATTGCTACTGTCATTTCGCCGGTTTGTTTACATTCTAAGCAAAAGTGATTTTGTCGGACGTTTCGGATAAACTTTTTATTTACCAAATTTGCAAAAAATAACAAAAATGCTCCATTTTCAAAAATTCAGTGAATGTGGTTAGAATAAAACTGTTATTCCACTCAATCTTGTCATACATGGCTTATCGTCAACTCGGTGCCATGTGCTTCGTCGGCTGTCGGCTCATGTGCAAGTCGATTTCATGGAATAACTGTTAATTATCCGAGTCCTTCTGGTTAGATTCCCCCCCTTCACGCACACACTGCAGTTCCTGTTTAGATCAGCGCAATTATTAATGAAACGCTTGTTTCCTTCTTGGACCACTGATGTGTGGTTGCACTCCTTAATGGAGCTATTTCCACTGTCAGTAAGTTAATCGATTGAGCCGTTGTCATGGCAATGAAGCTCCTAACCCTCATCGCTTCTTGGTTCCAGTCCCCATGCTTTAACTGAACAGATTCTGACGACTTGTTTGTGGTTTAAAAAAAAAAGAGGCGTCATTTGTAATTCAGCACCATCTCCAGTACCAGCACATTGACCTGGTCAGCGGAAAAACGTTGCACGTTATCTTATCTTTGGAGGGTTTTTTTTTTTTTGCCAGAGAGGTGTTATAATAAAGTCTTCCTCGAGCTCCCAAAGCTGTTAGCACTTCCTCCCTCTGAACATTTATCTAATCAGGACTCTTGCATACTGTGTGTGTGTGTGTGTGTGTGTGTGTGTGTGTGTGTGTGTGTGTGTGTGTGTGTGTGTGTGTTGATCTACACAGAAAGCATCAGGAAGAGAGAAAAATGCCTTCTGCTTTCGTTTCCAAGCAGCACCCGTCCTTTTTATGTAATGTTCAGCGTATTTCAGCACTAGACTGATTTCCCAGGATGTGAAGCTCTGTGTTTGATCAACTAATTAGCCGCTGGTTCTCAGGAGCCTCTCTAGACACCAAAGTCAGCACAAAGTTGACATCCTGCAGCTATAGCATAAGGAAACGGGTCAGTCAGACATTCAGGTCACGTATAGGAAACTGGTTTTGTGCCATGTGAGCAAATTTAATTAGACATGATGAGAGGCACATGTGCATAATTCGCCTTTCAACCAAAGATGTCTGAAACTTTAGTTTCCTGTTTTTTCTTCCTTTCCTCCATCTCTCTCGCTCTCTCTCTCTCCTCTCCCCCCCCCAAATCCAGGCATTTTATTGCCTGACAATGTGCTACACAAAGCTAGTGATCACTGCTCAGTGTTACAGTTCTCCTCTCACTAGCTCAACACCTCACTGCTGATTGAGCAAAGAAGCCACACAGCACTCCTCAAACTGGAACCTTAAAGGACCTTCCTCCACTTTAGAACATGGTAATGTCGTACACAGGACGTCTGTGGCTCGTAAGATAAAATGATGAGCAAAACTGAGCGATTTATCATCGAATGCTTCTGTTTAATAATAAAGTTGTGGAGGAATCCTTTAACGCAGTTCCATTTTATTTTCAGAAATGACTGCAGATTTTATTTAACGTGTCTCTTAACGCCTCTCACTGTCCTTGTTTATGTCCTGCTTCTAGATGTTAATATCTGTGGCTATCAGACATTCAGTAATTTTATGTTTGTTGAATTGATTTTAGTTCTTGCTTTCTGTTCCATTTTGTTTTTGAGTTAGCCCTTACAGTGCACCCCTTTCAGAGCCGATTTCTGTTTGATTACGTTAAAGATTGATTCTTGTAATATCCCTTCCCTCCTCTAGCCATCCATATTGCAGCCTGTCCAAGCCATTTTCATCGGCCTTATCCTGGCTTTGCTGTATTGGTGCTTCGGCCAAATGTGGTAGAAAGGTACACAGCGCTCCTGTCGAGTCCATGTCTGTGTGTCTCCTGTCATGTTCCTCTGTACTGTTCACCATCTTGTACATCAAAAGTGCATGGCCACTCAAAAAAAAAAAAAAAACCTCACTTATGCTTTGCCCAAAATCCTTTTTCGTTGCTTAGCAACATTTTAGGGGATACTAATATTTTCCCATTTCCAACTAATATTGTCCACGCAAAACCACCCACTAATCATTTGTCCATTATTGTCTGTCTTTGCTTGGACCACTATTGGAAGTGAAAATCTGCAGTAGGGATTTTGCATTATTTTTTGCTTTTTTCCCCCCTTCATATGCTTCTTATTTGTGCTTCTTTTTATTAATTAAATTAAACACTGCTTTATTTTATTTCTTTCTTTGGAAAGAAAGAAAGCTGTGTTTGATTTTAATGGCCAGACTGCTCTGATGGTGTTATGCTGTCATTCAACCTCTTCCTTTCCTTCATTCATTTATAAATGTCTTTCTCTCTCACTCTGTTCATTCTCTTTCTTCTTCCAAGGTCTTCTCTCTCTCTCTCTCCCTCTCTCTCTCTCGCGCAGCCAGTTCCAGTGCTGTAAGAGCTGCTCGCTCACTCACTCTGCCGTTGTCATGTAAATATTGTTGTTAACTCTGCTGCTGTTTTTCGTCGTCTTTTCAGAGCGGTTGGATGCCCTGGATGCCGGTGGTCGCCGTCATGGTCGCCGTGACGGCACTGGTGCTGTATCCCAGCCTATCCAAGAGCTCCTCCTGAGGCAGATAACCAATCACAACGCAGCACGGCTCACTGTCAACCCAATGTCATGTTTTAATCCTGAGGTCAGGCCGTTTCCAGACTCATTACCTCTGAATGTGAGAGTGCAGCTCCAGGGTGTCCAACGTAACTGTATAAAGTGCAAATGTACATATTATAGAAAAAAGGGGGTATAAATGGTCTAATTTCTGTTATAGATTAAATGAAATAAATATATATGCTTTTTTTTTTTTTCAGTTAGATGGGAATCTTGATAATGAAAGTGGCCTAAACTAGGCTTTTTTTTTTCCTTCCTCATGGGTACCAAACATTTTCTGTTCAATTTTTTTTTTTTTTGGTGTGTGTGGTTTGCCATGTTAGGTGTTAATGTGGTATTCCGAATAGATGCAAAGCCAAATTATAATCATAAAAGATTGGGCACAAAGAGGTGAAGTGCCTGATTTGAATTACTACTAGATACGTGTAAACACTTAGTCATATACATACACACACGCGCATTTTTGTCCTCTGTGACGTGCCACTCATGCTCCACTAATGCGGTGTTTCATTCGGTTGAAATGTCTGGAAATCGTTCAGTGCTGTGACTGTGATTGTGCGTTCCAACCGACCTGTCACACCAACGAGCAGCACAGTAAGGTCATTGTACTTTAACCTAGTTTTCTTCATATCGTGTATTTTAAAAGGAAACCTTCTTGTGAGACACTACAGGACTTTTCTAATTCAAATTCCTTGAGATATAGAGACTCCGTGTCAGTCTGAGGTGGTGAAGAACAATGACTTGGGTAATATTGTAGCTTTTAACAACATACTGTCCTGCCATTGGGAATTGGTAGGACGGGGACGCGCGCGCGCGCGCACACGTTTTGAAGATTCAGGCAGGCTCGTCATTGAGCGCTGCACTTCCTTGATCAACATATACAGACTGTTTTTTCAGTACCTCCTGAACAGGTCTCCAGGATCTCGCTGCCTTATCTGTAACATGGAGATCTAGCTGTTCTTCTTTTAGAACAAATCAGTAAAGTCTTTATAAAAAATAAAAGTGATGCATTGTGGTTTTTTTGCATTGTTTAAATGTTGAACAGAAGCACAGTAATATGGAGTGGATTTATTTATGGTGTAATTAACAGGTTCACGGGAACGAATGAATGATTAAATTTGGAGTTGGAATTGAGCAGTGTATGTGCTGGAGAGAAATAACCAATGATTTATATGGTGTTGGTTCACATTTTGTCTGCTGCGCTGTAAATAAACTCTTGGTTATGGAGCAAATGGCCTAACGTTCCACCTTGTCAATAAATGTCATTTTATTATTATTTTTTTTTAATTGCAAAACTAACTCAAAAACATCTGTGGGAATTTAAAAAAAAAAAAAATGCAAAGCATGGTGTAGCACAGAGAGGTCCACTCTGAAAGTTCCCCAAAGCATCAAAAGTCATCTCTGAGCATTTCGTCTCAGAGAACTTTTTTTTTTTTCCTTTTTTTAGGTTGGTATCAGACTTTAAAAGCTCTTCCTTCACACACATCTAAGGCACGATAAGAACATCTGACCTTGGCGTTGTTTGTAAATATGTATGTACGAATGTATGTGTGTAAATGTATATAATATTCACAAAATAAAGTTGAATATCAGTGGCACTGATCACGTCAAATGTTCTGCTGCAGTCAGTTTGCAAAGAATGAAAGTTCGCTCACAGTTTCGCATGCTGTTTAAAAAGTCTTATCTGTTTTTCTCTTTTTTTTTTTTTTTTTTCCCCCCCACTCGACCAATCCTTATTGTTTGCTCTTTTTTTCAGAAATGGGTTTCTTGTTTGGTTGTTTTGTTGTTGTTTTTAATCCGTCACACACAATGCATGGTTGTGATGCACCTAGAAGTGTTTGAACAAAGGCGACTGTTTTTCTTAATGCAAATTAAATTATCAAGTTAATGCAAGTTGTTACAAATTGCAATACACTAATTCAATTGGCAAAAGACGTTATACGTCTGGTTTGTAGCTGAATAGAAAAGTACCATGATGGCCAGCTAATTTGATTTATTCAGAGTATGTAGCTTAATCATGCTGGTCAAGAACTGAGGGGGGGGAAAACCCCAGCAAGAAGTGTACACACACCATTTACTTTCAAAGGAACACCTGCACATTCATGCAGTTATCTGTTCATTGTCATGTGGCAGCTGTTCTGTAGGTGGAAAGACTTGAGAGATCAGAGGAGAATGAGCAGGCCGGTCTGAGCTAACAGGAAGTTTCTAGTAACTCCGGTGAGCAGAAAAGCATCTCGGCATGAGATGCACAAAACGTCTCTCGTCAAACCTTGAGGTGGGTTTGCTCCAACAGCAGAAGACCACGAGGTTCCACTCCTGTCAGCCAAGAACAAGAATCCGAGGCCATCATGAGCACATACTCTCCCAAACTGGTCAGGGGTGGGTTTCCCAACAGCCTCTTAACGCTAAGAACATCTTAACTAGGAGAAAGAGTGTGTTCATTGTTATGCTCGCTCTACCATTTAACAATTATCTTTGTGCTACGATGCTTTTGGGAAACTCACCCTCCCATTCAAGACTGGAAAAAGACGATGTGATTATTCCCCCCAAAAAATCTTCAAATGTCCAGTTTGGGTGAGTCTGTGCTCTCAGATTTTTGTTCTTGGCTGACAGGAGTAGAACCTGATGTAGTCATCTTCTGTTGTAGCCCATCCACCTTCAAGGTTCAATGTTTTGTGCGTGCTGAGATGCTTTTCTGCTCACCACAGGTGTAAAGAATGTTTGAGTTACTGTATCCTTCCTGGCAGCTCAAAACAATCTGGCCATTTTCCTCTGCCCTCTTATCAACAAGGCGTTTCCACTCTCAGAACTGTCGCGCGTTCAATGTGTTTTTTGTTTATCGTACCATTCTGTGTAGACTGTTTTTCAGCAGTTTCTGAAAAAACTCAAACCAGCCCATCTGGTACCAATCGTTTTTGTTCTCATGTTCGATGTGAACATTGCTTGAAGCTCTTGACTTGTATCTGCAAGTTTTTTTGTGCGCATATTGTGCTGATTGTCACATGATTGCCTGATTTGATAACTGTGTAAACGTTCAGGTGTCGAGGTGGATGGTGAATGTAGGTTCAGAGTCACGACAGTCTGCTCTAGACCAGTGGCCTAGCATTCAACCTGTAACTACTTTTTGCTTTTATTCATTTTTATTTTGTTAATAATTTTCAACATTTGATTTAAAAACAGTTCAGAATTCCTTTTAACAGAATTGTTTGAAATTCTATTTTGTAAAGAGCACAGAGAGCTACAACAGAGTTTCTGGAATACAGAGTTAAATATGTGCACTAACACAATGTGATGTGCATGGTTTTAATAAAACAAATTTTCCCTCCTCGATGTTACTGCCTTTTATTTTCTTTCATTTGGTTCATCAATGTTTTGAGCAGAACGAGACCTCTTCAGATGTGGATGACGCACTCTGAACAAAACTGAGTCCAGCGTTTATTCCTTAACTATTTGTAAATACAGCAATTATATTTCTGCATTAAGAGTTTAAATCCTACTGTTGGGCTGTTAAGCAAAACCCTCAAGTTTGCTTTGGGTGTGGTTGATCTTTTGTACATACTGTACTGTAATAAATCACTTGACAAACCAGACAATACAGGTTTCTTTTGGATTAGTTTTGCAAGGGGAGGAAAAAAGGTTTTGCTGAAACTATTAATATGTAAGGAAGATAGAATAAAACACAATAGGTGTGCTGCTCAAGCAAAACGAGACCCTCAATGACAGCATGGCTCACTCCAGCCCCAGAAAGACTCAATTGGTGAAGAATTGAGGGAGAAGAAGCGATTTGTGTGAAAGCTGCTTGTTCATGCTTAATTATTCCATATCTTCATTATTAACTGCAATTATGAAGCTATGTGCCCCCCAGGCAGACCTACGTTCCTGCCAAAATGCATAAAAATCGGTGAAGAATTGCTCACTCATGAGCTCGTCTTTTGACAATTGTCAAAAGACAAGCTCATCGCTTGTTGGCCTGATTAGCTAATAATCAATGACTGGTGGTGTGACTTAATGTTGAATATCAGTGTTGTGAATGATACTCCAGCAGCTCTAGAAATGGCAATAAGTGCTGTTGGTCATGTTTAAGAAACCACAAAGCCCCCCCCCCCAATCCTGGAAACTTTCTTGTATCTGGGGGAGAGGAACTGCTTTACCTCTTTTCCAAAGCGCTAAAACTGAAAACTCTTGTTCAATGCTAAAATAAAAAACTATCTCCAAATAAACATTTTAAAAATGTTTATGTGGAGCGTTTTACCATACGAGTCAGTGTATAATTTGTTACTTTAGAAATAACATTTAGAAGAACTAAATGGAAAATAAATTCTTGCCCTCCAGAACGAAGGATTCACCAGCACTCGGGTATAAAGAGGAAGATGGTAGTTATCAGCATATAATCAGTGTTGTGTTTAACCATGGACACAAGATGGCAGTCCCGAACATATATACAATACTTATGAGCATTGTTTGTTTATTTTCTGACTGACCTTAATTCTGTAATACTCCTGTATACAAACATGTCCACATGCTCTTGATCTATAAAGAAGACACGACTTTGGCTCAAGATGTTGGCCAACAGAAACAGCCAGGGGGACAATGTGCTCTTGCACCCTCTCTAGCCAGCTTTTGCTGCAACTGTTGTCATTGCACTGGTGCAGTTTGGTTCTGATGAAGACAATGTTCTCTCCTGAAATTATAAGGAAATGAATTATGGTTGCACCCATGCTTGGGGGGGAAAAAAAAAAAAAAGTGTTAAACCAAGTTGCAACATAAATGTACTGTATGCATAAGTATCCACCAATCAGCCATAACGTTAAAACCACTGACAGGTGAAGTGAATAACATTTGATTATCTCAATACAATGGCACCTGTCGAGGGGTGGGATATACTGTATTAGGCAGGAAGAGAACAGTCAGTTCTTGAAGTTGATGTGTTGGAAGCAGGAAAAATGGGCAAGTATAAGGATCTGAGCGACTTTGACAAGGGCCAAATTGTGATGGCTAGATGACTGGGTCTGAGCATCTCCAAAATGGCGGGTCTTGTGGGGTGTTCCCAGTATGCAGTGGTTAGTGCCTACCAAAAGTGGACCAAGGAAGGACAACCGGTGAACCAGCGACAGGGTCACGGATGGTGAAGGTTCATTGATTCGCATGGGGCATGAAGGCGAGCCCATATGGTTCAGTCCCACAGAAGAGATACTGTAGCACAAACTGCTGAAAAAGTTAATACTGGGTGAAACAGAAAGGTGTCAGATATTAACTTTTTCCGTAGCACTTGTTTGCTACAGTAGTTGTGTCGTTATTATGCAGGGCGCATTTGCACTGGCCAGGACAGTGGTGGTGGTGGTGATGATGATGATGATTATTATTATTAGTAGTAGTAGTACTAGTAGTCATCGGCAGTGGCTGTCCATCACTAGCAATGATGGCTGCTTCATTAGGATGTGCAGAAATGCAGATGGGCTGTGAGACCCGCACCAGAGCAACAGAGTCACCTGCAGCGGCAGCACAAATGGCCCGGCTGAGCCACCACGGAATGTCTGGCCTTGTGAGCTCTCGCATACTATTCTCCTCTCCTAACAAAGTGCCTTGCACAATAAGGTAAAACAAACGATGTCGTGCCCCCTCGTGTTGTCTCTCTGGACCTCCAGACCTGATGCCAAGTGGTGCACAAAAGTGCCATAAAGCCAACGGGTATGGAAGTTGCCCCACAGATGCTATCCATTGGCCATTTGAGTGGCTCTTCTGCATGCCATCAGGTGGTGCGCCATTGACCCGGGTGGGTTCATCTACCACATTGCACCAAAAAGTGCCCTGTTGCCAGCGCCTTATTGGTGATGTACTATTTAACCCATAGCTGGAACCCAGGCAGGTGCTACCACTCCGGGTCAGAGCGGACCTGGGAGTAATGGTGATTAAGGGGTAACTCCACTTTCCCCAATCCTCAAGTCCTCCTGGACCTGAGACTCACCACCGGTTGCAGTTTAAAGTCATACCCAGGACTGAGTAATAGTAGCAGTAGTTGTAGTTTTCTTTTCTATAAAAATATCCACAGTGGAACCATGTAAATCTGTTCCAGAAAGCAGGTGTCTTTTAGAAGATCTGTAGTACTCGTCGTCATATTTTAGATGCAATAGATGTTTAAGAAGAGATTTCACAGCTCTTCTTATGACAGATTTGTAATTGCATAAATTATTTGCATAAATTAGCTTGTTTTGTTTTTTTTTCCAAAAGAAGTTTCATTATTTTAGCACTTTGCAAAAATGTCAGTATCATTACTGCAGCATATATGTTTTGGGGATTTTAGGAGTTCAAGGTGAATTGACTACATATTTGAAAAATAAAAAAACGCTTCAAATGAGTGGCGAAAACATCAAGATTCTACCACAAGTCTAGTTGTCTTGATTACTTCTGCAAGACCTTTCAAATTATCTTGGGGACTGAAACACTCTCAGAATTGACTCTTCAGACTCTGTGTGTGTATATATATATATATACCGGTAAATATGTTTTATCTTATGCACATCTTGTATGTATTATTTGGTTGCTTGTAGCCTGAAGCCGTTTAGTTGGTTATCCTTGACAATTCATGTCCATTTCAGGTTGTTTTGGGCTGGAAGTATGGAGATAGCATCGACGAGAAAGCAAAAACACACCCCATGCTGAGATCCTACAAATCACTCACGGAGAAGGTAAAGGGTTAAAGTGCATTGACATGGAAGTTGCAGTGCTGTGTATTCGCATTGATTTGTGCATACGTGTGATCAATATCCCAGGAAAAGGAGGTTTACCGCTTCCCCGTGAAGGAGTCTTTGAAGAGTATGTTAGCTATGGGCTGGAACATTGACAGAACCAGAGAGGCAGAGGCCATGTTTCAGCAAAGAGAGAATGAGAAGATGCGCAAAATTTCCCAAGCATCTCAGGTAAATGTTTCATCTTCATGATAAGCATGACTATTGGCATATAATGTAGTCACTTTCCTTGTGAGACGAGAGGGAAGAAGTTGTTTAAGGAGCCTGGTAAATCTAATCATGTGTTGTGAAAAGAAGTGGGCTATGCTCGGTATGTTTTTAAAATCATGAAAAATTCCATATCAATCATATTCAAATAGCGTAGTGGGAGAGGTGGGCTCGGTTAAATAGTGTTGACGCAGAACATATCATACAGAGCATTTGAGTGAAAGGTTGATAGGTTGCTATGCAACGTACTGCATGCTTGAATAGTAGGAGCTGCAAATAAGTTGCATGTCAGCATTTCTTTGTCTGAGACTGGGTTGGGAGTTTTCAGTGGACTGATCCAAGAACTTTAAAAACAATACCGTAGCTTGTAGTTCCACCAGACTTTGTGTGATATCTTGTTGCCATGCTTGTTCTAGTTTGTGTGTTGTATGCTTACAGGGTAGTGGTTTTCACCCAAGTCCAGTAGACATGAGCAATGTATTGCTGTCACGAGAACTGCAGGTAATTGCGATTAACTGAACTGGGGCGGGTTTCCCAAAAGCCTCTTAAGGCCAAGAGTGTCTTTAATTACCTCCTAAGATCCATCGTCAAGCTAACGTGGTTTTCCCGAACAACATCGTAGCCCAAGTAGTCCTTTAGTTTGCTCTGAATTTACGAGCGACCCAGACCACTCGTTCAAAACAAAGAGCGACTGGCTCACAGCCGAATACACAGAATGCGCTGCGCCTCCGAGGGACTCTCACAGCCAGCGGGGGAAACTGGTGTTGAATCTGCTGATGGTGTTAAATAATTTTTCTTGTACATTGCAAGTACGTCGAGTTAATTATTAAATAAGTATATGCAAAACATGAATATATTTCAATAAGTTATGGAATCACGTATGGATGTCGGAATGAGTGATTAACTAATTTAGTATCATAAATGAGACACATTTCTGCACCTCTATCATTGTGTGTGTGAGCGAGAGAGAGAGACTTTGATCTGTGGGGACCTAAGGTTGAATTGACCTGATATAAAAGGAGGACGCCTCCCAAGGGAGGTTTTCTGGGCATGCACCACCGGGAGGAGACCCCAGGGCAGACCCAGGACATGCTGGAGAGATTACATCTCTCGGCTGGCCTGGGAACGCCTCGGTATTCCCTCCGAAGAGCTGGTGGAGGTGACCAGGGAGAGGGAAGTCTGGGCTGCTCTGCTTAGGCTGCTACCCCCGTGACCCAGATCCGGATAAGCGGTAGAAGATGGATGGATGGAAAACAGGCACAGTCATTGAATTGTTTCATGGATAAACCTGGTTTGGAAATATGTCACACACAAGTCTGTGTTATTTCATAGTTTTGATGTCTTCGAGATTGTTCTACAATGTTGAAAGTAGTCAAAATACAGAATAATCTATGAACAAGTAGCGGTGTACAAATTATTAACATACTTACAGTATATATACCTATCCTCTTAGTCTGTGTCATCTAAAAATTCTGAGTACTAGTTTGAGAAAGATGCGTCTGTACCGAGACTAATTCAGTGTATGTGTGTGTTTGTGTGTGTGTTTTTTCTCTCCTGAGAATCAGCAGGCCCCAGACAATGAACCATGGTTGTGAAAATGTGCATGCACAATTACAATCTGCCCTCTAGAAGAGGAGAAGGGGAATAACAGAGGAATGGGAAGGTGAAAGATTACTGCGTACTGCTGTAATTAAGGTTGTGTGGAGAAGGAGTGTGGCACCAGGAAGAATCAATTAAGTGTGAAAGAAAGCACAAGAGCAACAGATGCCTGTATTTCTTGCCTAAAGGTTGTACTGTCCATGTTTCTGCCTTACAGCATTTATAAAACAGCACCTAATATTGCCTTCTGTAATGCTGTAATGTTGTAAGGCAATGAGCTGTGATACACAGACCACTCAGCCACAAGCTCTCACATACAAAACCAAAAGCTTTCAAAACAGAGCAATATGTGATATACTATAGATATACTATAGAGAAATACTATTAGATATAATTTTTTTCTCTCACACTCTTATTAACCTGACTGTAAGAATCCTTACACTCCTACGGTAGAATAAAGTCCATGTTGTTGCTCTGATCACAGTGCAAAGGTGTTTTTATTAAATCTGACTGTCGCATGAAGGTTGGATAAAATAACAATAAGCAATCCCATAAAGATAAAGCCAGCCCTGCCCTCTAGTGTTTTTAA
The DNA here is from genome assembly GCA_026167865.1 of Notarius quadriscutis. Lineage (NCBI taxonomy): Eukaryota > Metazoa > Chordata > Actinopteri > Siluriformes > Ariidae > Notarius > Notarius quadriscutis. Next base: position 8,374,738 of record JANZLB010000019.1, read on the forward strand.
ACACATTCCAGGTTGTATTTGAGTGTACAGTATGTGGGTGTTAAAATCATAGTGTTGATCGGCAATCTGACCCTTTTGTTTCTGTGACCTTGACAGGTGGGTTGTTTTTTGCTTTTTTTCTAAAAAAAAAACATTCTTTATTTGAAGAAAAAGTATTAAAAGCTTGCTATAATACCACTGGTCAATGTCAGGCGTGTTAGAGCAGAAAGAGAGCAAAAGCAATGTTGTGTTGTGGATACCCAAGAACAGGAAAAATAATATTTTTAAAAATGGAAAAAATAAGAAACTTTGTTGTTGTTGTTGTTGTTTTATTTTAAAATTGATAATTGATGACCAAAAATTAAAAAACAAAAAAAAATTATGCAGTTGAATACAGGTGTTATCTGACGTTCACAAAGCATGGCATGTTGGTTTGAGGGATAATTAATGTTTAATGAGATTTTGTTTTAGAGCGTTAGTTAGTCTAACCTAATGGCTAGAGAAGCAGCTTTAGCATCAAAAGGTTGCTGGTTTGATTCCCTGGACCAGTATGAATGGCTGAAGTGCCCTTGAGCAAGGCACCTGCTCCCCAGACTGCTCTGGGTATATTGTATGTTGCTCTGGATAAGAGCGTCTGCTAAATGTCTGTAATGTAAAGTTTGTTTTTAGAGATTTTAATGTCTTCTGGATTACTGGCTCAAGAGAAAGTCACAAAACGTTTCCAAATATTCATTTTATAAAACAAACGTAATTTTACAAAGAAATATGGGTATTTTGTTTAAGAAAATAATACATAAAGGCACATTATTAGTGACAGCCAAAATATTCAGAAAGACTTCAGAGGTTTTCCAAGGCACTTGAAAAAAATCTTACCGCCAAGTTTCTTAAAGTCAAACAAAACCCAAAAATAAATGCCTTTTGCTGATCATGGCAATTGCCCTGATGTCCTCCCACATGCAGACACAGTTAAATTAAAAATAAAACTTTATAACAACATTTTATCCATTTTAAAACTTATGATATTGCTAAAAATAGGCTCACCTGGATGTAGCCATTTGCAATAAAACCGGATATCCAGCAGTGCATAGGCGGATCACTGGTACGCTATTTACCTTCCTAACAGAGAGCCATCAAATAATGGCTTCTAATTCTAAAAAAAAAATCCCCAGGCACCACTGCTCTCTCTCTCTCTCTTTCTCTCTCTCTCTGTGTGTGTGTGTGTGTGTGTGTGTGTGTGTGTGTGTGTGTGTGTGTGTGTGTGTGTGTGTGTGTGTGGTGTAAAGAGCTGAAGAGCAGATGGATGTTCTCACCCGTCTTCCTCTTGCTCTCCCCTTCCGTTCTCTCAGGCATCTATTAATAACTTTCTCTCTTTATTTCCCCCTCTGTTGAGCTTTTCTTTATCCGTCACTTATTGGTCAGAAGGTGTTAATTAACTGTCAGTCGTTGCAGCTGCGAGTCACAGGTTGATATTAGTGCACTTGTTTTAACACGTTATCGTTTCTATAGTAACTGCTCGTTAACCAGTGGACGCTCCACTGATGAACAGATTTTTAAAAAAGGGGGAAAAAGTGTAGTTGTTGATCTGAAGTTTTCTGTCAGGAGAAAGGTGTTGAACGTTTTCCAGAAGGAGACTGCTCCAGTGTAGCTCTTGAGTTTTGACCTCCTTCAGGACCGAACGTTTTGCACTTCACAGTTTCTGGGCTGCGTTTTTTGTCTGACGTTCTCGAGAGAGAACGGAGAGGGAGGTGAAGGAACGACTGTTTACGGCTGCTGTAACGCCACAGAGAACAAGAGCTCACAGGTTTACGAATCGTTTAAACGTAACTATAAATGGATAAAAAGTTCCGTAATAAATAAAGCTGTAATCGTGGGGGAGACTGCAGTGGTGTAAGAGGAATAAAACACTTTTAGTACCTGCTGCTCTTGGAAAATAATCAACTTGTAACAGATTTGTCACACCACACCGGAGTTGATTATTTTCCTCTTATCTGTTTGTCTGTCTATCATTCTACATCTTTGTCTGTCTGTCCGTCCGTCCATCTTTCTATCTCCATTTCTGCTGTCTGTTTGTCCATCTGTCTGTCTACATCTCTGCTGTCCATCAGTCTGTCTGTTTGAATCCCTGTTGTCCGTCTGTCTGACTGTCTACATATCTGCCTGTCTTGCTGTCTGTTATCTACCTCCATGTGTCTGTCTGCTCGTCTGTGTGGCTCTCTATCCGTCTACATCTCTGCTGTCTGTCTCTGTTTACTGTCTAGCAGGATTATATTGCATATTAACACACTCTGCTGTGTGTGTGTGTGTGTGTGTGTGTGTGTGTGTGTGTGTGTGTGTGTGTGTGTGTGTGTGTGTGAGCGCGAGAGCTCACATCGCCCTGGGAACCAAAGACGAGCATCCCGAACCTGGCTGCCCACTTGAGCTGGGGCTCTAACTGAAGCACTTGTGCGTCCCGTCTGTCTCTTTTCAGAGTGCTTTTGATGGGCACAGCCTGACGGACAGTGGGATTTTGGATTTACATCTTCGAGTGCTCATCAAGCTGAAGGATGAAGGGGGGGGGAGATGGAACATTTAGTACGAATTCGTTTGCATCATCCCCTATCTCCCCCAACATCCAAGCTTCCAGTCTTAGCTCAGCTTCCTCTGCTTGTTTGTCACATAATGCAAGGAAGTTATGTACAGCTGACAGAGCTGATGATAACAGATGCCAATAAATTCTAATGGTTAAAATGTGAAAACAAGTTCAGGCATTTCACACAGATATTCCCACTCCACTCAGTGGCTTTGATAAAGTGCTTAATATGGATAATATGATAAGGCTATAAATACACCACAATAGATATGTTATAAGTAGGTCATAAAGCACTGATCATTCATGAGAGTTGAAAGATGACCTTTGGAATTTTTCACCTTTTTTTTTCAGAAATGTTCAGAATTCATTTGCTCCATATAATATGCCAAAGCACAGAGCTCCGAGTGGGACTGGAGACTGAGCTCGGGCCCACCAGACATCTAAATCCTCTCTCTTCTCTCCTGTCTTTACCCTGCTCACTCATCTCGTCTGTAATGCCCTCCCAGGGTCAAAAGCCTCAGAAATTAGTTTTGCGGGAAACAAGTGTGATTGGGTCTGTAAAGGTCAGGGTGGACTTTGTTCCGTCTGAGGGTTTATCTAAACTACAGCTGCGTGGGACAATGAGGCAGCAGCGGCTGACAGAAACCCAAGCTGTGCAGACTAAATTACCGCACTGATAAGGCCGAATTAGAAGGACTGAGGCCCGAGAGCTCAATGGGAGAGAAGTGGAAGAGGAGAGGAAGAGGAGGATTAGAAGCTCACCCAATGACAAGGAGGATGAGAGAATGAACAAGAAAGCCAACTTTGCTTATTTTCATGGAGTCTTTTCCCAAAATCACTATACACTGTACAACACTGCAACCTACAGAGAGCCATGATACGCTCAATAAAATATATTTTCCATAACTTAATAGATATATATATATTTTTTCAGCTTGAATTATTTATTTATTGTCTGTGTTATTTCCTATTTTACTTCATATAACTTGGGGGGGGGGGGGGGGTTTGGGGGTTTTTTTAT
>JANZLB010000019.1:8425148-8442778 GCA_026167865.1 Notarius quadriscutis
TTGATGTGTTACTGCCACAAATAACACAGGCACGAACTTGTTCAGACATGTTTTCAACTTGCTGTTAGGTCCTCTTCATTAGCTACTGACAAGATGGGCTCTGCTCAGTGTTGCCAGATACTGCTGACGTTTTCCAGCCTAAAATATGTTCAAAACCTGCCAAAATGCACTTAAAACTGCCCAATCTGGCAACACTGGCTCTGCTATCTCTCCTCACGCTTAAATCTGAACTTTCTTCCCATGGGCGGTTGCAAGCCAAGGTGGGCGAAGCCATGAATACTAATTTTCGAAGTGACATGAGTTTGTAGGGTTTTTTCAGATTTGCTCGTTTTTCTGACTTTTCTTTCATAAGCTAATACAGGGAATGAGTAGAATTACATTTTCGCATGCATGTGCAACTCTGAGTGAACTATGACATTTCAAAAAGAGCCAGTATTAAACATTTTTGGTGGAAGGGCACCTTTAAACTCGACACCATCTTGGCAAGGTAGCTAAACATGGAGAACACTAAAGAGATTAGCAAGAGACTTTTACTTATTCTTACGGATTATGCACCACCAATGCTTCTTAAACTGGATTACATTCTCATTCTATCTGAATGTGACTTGTCCCAGAGTTGGTAAAATGTAGTTTAAAACCCTTTATTTTTCCATCAACTTGATGCGAATAATGAGGCTATGCAGATACTGATTTATAGGTCGTAGTTCTGTGTTTAAAAAAAAAAAAAAAATGCATTCCATGCTCTGTGAAAGTGCAGACGCTGTGGGGAAATGACAATACTCGATGGTGTTATACTACTATAGCTGCAGACAGATGGATGAACTCTTGAGTTATTTATTTTTTTTAAATGAACATATGAAGAAATGTAATTAAGACTGAATATGCACATTTCAGCGTCCACCCCAAGTGCTTGCAGAGCAACAGGCCGAGGCCTGCAGCCCCGAGGAGTTCGTGTACGCCAAGTGGCTGACTTCAAGGTGGACACAAGAAATGCAGGAAGTGGCGAACTAAAGGTCACAGTAAAAGGTCCTAGTAAGTATCTTGCTCAAATGGTCTTTTTAGCCTTACTTCAGAACCCTTAAAGTAAATCCCTTCTTGATTTTAAGCCCAAATTAATGTAAACTATGTAAATATCTGCACTGAGGGCCTGGTTGAGCTCTCAGCTCCTGTGACGGCCTTACTTGACAATATGAAATATGACCCAACTCCCAAGAGCAGGCAAGGGTGGAGGTTCCCCAGCCATTGCCAGGCTCTCCTTCCCAAATGACATTATTTTTCACTGAGTCCGCAGGTTTTATGCCAAGATGGTGATTTAATGAACAGTTTGACTCCATGTCAGTGCAGTGTTTCTGACTCGAATGCTGTAATTATGCTGCGTCTGATAATTGAGGCTGTTTACAAGGACCGGTCATGAGGCACATCTGTGGTGCCTTGGAGGATGCACAGCTTCCATGTATTACAGAACGTTATTCTCCCTTGTAGAAGGCCTAGACGAGCAGGTGAAGCTGAAGGAAGCAATGGATGGTGTCTACGCCTATGAGTATTATCCAAATGCACAGGGCAAGTACACAGTGAGCATCACGTGGGGTGGCCAGCACATTCCCAAGAGGTGAGTTTCCACAGAGCAGTCAACTTGTGGTGTCTGTGGTAGGGCAAGGTAGGAAGGGGCATAACATTACATCATCCTTTCCAGTGTGTGTGGGTCTAGGCTTGGAGAAATTGTCCTGCAGGGAACTTGGTTAATGTAGATAAATTTGTCCTCTGTTTAGTTTTCTTTGCCTGACGACTGGTGTTGTGAAAAGCTTCTGTGCTTCTTTCATGCTACAAGGACATGTGTGGACATTCCAGTAAAAAGAAACATTCATTAGGCAGGGAGGGGTGTTTTTTCCTTTCCCCTCCATAAAACCCCTCAACCTAAAAAATTGACCTCTCGGGAGGGGGTGGCCTAGAGCATCAGCCTGGTGTTTACTCACAAATACTGGTGTTTTTGAGCTGATATTGGGAGGGGGGTGATCTCATGCATAGCTGTGTTCACTGGCTTCTACCCAGAGCTGTAACGGTTGCCCCACAGGAACGTGCTGAAATGCTTCAATGAGAGAAGGGGAAGGGGGGAGGTTGAATTAATACAATTGGTCTCTGTTCACCTGGATCTTCATGTTCACACCTACGTGTCTGTCGGCTATACGGCTGCATTATCATTACTGTGTTAAACCTTCACCCTGCGGTTATGATCTGTTAGAACCATGCTGCTAGAATCTGTCAGCTGCTGAATATGGTCAGTGTGTAGTTCAAGGAAAATTGAGTTGTGTATGTGAAAAATTTTTTTTTGACTTTGGACTCTCTGCTGTTGGTTTAGTCCTTTTGAGGTTCTGGTCAGCCCTGAAGCGGGACCACAGAAGATCAGAGCTTGGGGCCCAGGTCTGGAGGGAGGCATTGTGGGAAAGTCTGCTGACTTTGTGGTAGAGTCTGTTGGCACAGATGTCGGAGTGCTGGGTGAGTTTTTATGGCCTCGGAGCAAAATATTGGACTAAATTGCGTCACTAACCTTTTAAAGAATGTAACTTTTGGCTCTCCAGGTTCAAATTATGAATATATTAAAGCTAGCCTTTTATGCCCTTCATGCAGGCTTTGCCATTGAGGGCCCGTCTCAGGCCCGGATCGAGTGTGAGGATCAGAATGATGGCTCCTGTGATGTCAAGTATTGGCCCACAGAGCCTGGGGAGTATGCAGTCCATATAATGTGTGATGATGAGGACATCGAAGAGAGTCCGTTCATGGCTTACATTGTTCCTGACAACAGGGCAAGCAATCCTGACCAGGTACAAACTTGTGGCAAGGCTGGGGGCTTTTTTTTTTGGGTAGTACTACTTTACAAATGAGCACTGTGCTTAAGAGTATAATATTCTTAAAATAGCAGATTTCCAAAATGAGTCTTCTGGAGACTTTGTTCCACATTTGTACAACTTATTTGAAACACATGAGCTAGAATTCTTAGATATTGATATTTTTTTCCAAACTTAAGTTGTAGTGCACGTTGTCCATAATTAATTTTAGGTTAAAGCCTATGGTCCAGGCCTGGAGAAGACTGGTTGCATAATCAACAAGCCTGCAGAGTTCACAGTTGAGGCCAAAGATGCTGGAAAGGGTCCTCTGAAAATCCTTGCCCAGGTGACTCAAACATGAACGTCATGCATGAAGTCACTTTTTACAAATCCCTCAAAACGGCATTGTATTAAACGTGTGCACGTGTTTAGACACAACTTACTAATGTCCTAAACCTTTAGGTTGTGTTCACCCTGTCTTTTGTCATTATCTCAGAATGCTGATGGTGAGCCTGTTGATGTGAAGGTGAAAAGTAAAGGAGACTGCATTTACTCCTGCTCTTACACTCCCACCTCTGCTGTCAAACACACAGTGGTGGTCACCTGGGGAGGGACCAGTGTTCCCAACAGCCCTTTCAGGGTAAGCCCTCCTGAGCTCAAGAGCTCCACAGTTCCCACTCCTACTAACACCTTGGCCACTAACCTAACGGAGTGTAAGGTGCCTGAGGTGAAGGCTAACCTTGTGGCATCTGAGCTGCTCGAGTTGGACGGGCCAATGGAGCCTTGCATCCCAAAACGCAAACTCATCATTGTTATTACCACCCATGTTGAGGAGTCTTGCACGATTTCTATCTAATTTGTTTTGGAGTTTTAAGCAAATAACAAAATGCACACTTGCTAACAACTGTATTAACATGCTTCAATTTTCTTTTCTTAAAATTGATTCTTTTATTGTACGTTATTTTAACAAATCTTGCTTTTGTTTACAAATCTTCAGTATTTGTGCAGCTTTTTTCTGACCAACAAAATCTGTCTAGATTCATTTATTTTTCTTTTTAATTCACTTAATTTCTATACACATTTCAGATGATTTTAATGACACTTGTTTGATTTTGCTTGTAATTGATTTGTCAAATGTTTTTAAAGGTGACTTGTTACATCCTTTTCCCACAATTTGACACTGTTCCCTGAGATCTTAATGAAATGACATGCTTTGGTCAAAAGGGCACAAGGAGAAAACGCCACACCTCCCTTCTCACCCTGTCTAAACAGCCCTGTTTAAAAATGGCTGATTGGAGCACTTGTTCCTTGAAATGGAGGTGCTGCTCACCCCACACCCTTTTCATTGTCCAATTGGAGCATTTTCCTCATGAATATTCATAAAGGCAGTTGTCAAGCCCCGACGGGGCGGCATAATTCTGGGCTCCACCTGTGACCTAGCAAAGGGAGCCAAATTTGAAGGATTTGTTGAAGTACAGGTCTTCTGAAATGGACAAAATAAACTGACCTGAGGGGGTTGGTAGGCACTGATACCCAAATGTATGTGTGCAAGCTCTGAAAGTTTTCGTAATGTCCCCTTTAAAACTACTTGGACTTGAGTGATGCTGTAATGCCCAAACGTGATGTTTTCAAATGTCATGCTTGCACATCTGACTGAACTTTGAGATCTGACTGAAAGTTTGAAGGATCTTTGAGTATCTGATCATACCAGTATCAGTATAAATGAAAATTTAGGTTTTGTATAATCAAAAGCACTTTTCTATTGCACTTTTTCAGAATTGTTACTGAGCTACTGTCAATTTAATTTGCACACTTGAAATAAATTTCAGTATTTGCATCTCATTGTTTCATTCATGTGTCAAATGGACGAGCAGTGTGTTTGTGCATGTTGTGGTTCTGTGTAATCCTCTGCACTTTTTTTCTTCAAAAGGAGCAATAGGTTGTTCTTTCAGCATGTGGTTGTTCCATAGTGCTTTTACATGGGCTTTCGAAAAATTTTTCATGCTGTTCTACTGGTTAGTGGAAATGCATTTGTGTTCTGCAGTTAAAGTTCATATTGGGGTGTGTGTGTGGTGGGGGGGATGCAGCTTATTGCTCCTTTAAAGTTATGTAGTTTGCATAATTTTATGTACATGGCACACATCTGTATACATTCTCTAGGTTTTGTTTTAAATGCAACTTCAACACAATTGTGCCTTAGGTTCAAGTTGGAAAAGGCAGTCACCCTCACAAAGTGAAAGTGTTTGGTCCGGGTGTGGAGAGAACTGGCCTGAAAGCTCATGAGCCCACACACTTCACTGTGGATTGTACAGAAGCTGGGGAAGGTAATACCCAAGCACATGCACAAATGGTCACTGTGCTTTATGCTTGGTCACTGAATGTCTTGCCCCCCACTGTAGGTGATGTTAGTGTGGGGATCAAGTGTGATGCTAATGTCATCAGCGATAGGGAAGAAGACGTCGACTTTGACATCATTCCCAATGCCAATGACACCATTACAGTGAAGTACATTCCACCAGGAGCTGGACGCCTCACCATCAAAGTCCTTTTCACAGATCAAGTGAGTGACCTCAACGATTCAGGTTTTAAGATGACTTAATTCCAGTTTCAGGGGTTATGTGTGTGTTTGGCACAATGTAGGAAATCCCTGCGAGTCCCTTCCGTGTCAAAGTGGACCCTTCACATGATGCATCCAAAGTTAAGGCAGAGGGTCCTGGGCTCGCTCGAGCTGGTTAGTGTTTCCGTGTCCACTTGGCATATTCTAATGAAGGAGCGTTAACATTCTAGTGCAACTTAAGAGCTTGCTATTCCTTCTGCAGGTGTGGAGAGTGGAAAGCCCACTCACTTCACGGTTTACACCAAAGGAGCAGGAAAAGCACCACTGGATGTGCAGTTCTCTGGTCCAAACAGAGCACAGCCTGTCCAAGACTTTGAGGTCATCGACAATTATGATTACTCCTACACTGTCAAGTACACGCCAGTTCAACAGGTAATCCTGTTTAATCAGTAAATATCACAGGTATGTTTTCATACATCAGTAGTGTATTTGACACATTATCTTTGTGTTCCAATAGGGTGAAATGGTGATAATTGTGACATTTGGAGGTGATCCCATCTCTAAAAGCCCCTTTGCAGTGGGAGTGGCAGCACCGCTCAACCTTGGCAAGATTGAAGTCGATGGCCTGGAAAACAGTGAATTATTTATTTTATTTTATTTTTTCTTATTGGTGTATGCATGTGGCTTTGTGGTGCTTAAATTGTTTACAAGTTCCACTGCCGGGGGTGTGTGGTGGGGTGGTTTGGGTTTAAAAAAAAATTACTTTTTTTTTTTTTTTCCTTTTTTAATAGTGTTGGTCAGTTTTGTGACTTTCACTACATGCTTGTGCCTAAAATGGTTGTTTCCTGCATCGGAAAAGTTTTAATTGTGGTGTTTTATTGGGGGGAGGGAAGAAATGTCATCACTGGGTCTTAAAATGAAGTAATCCTTTACATCAGCAGGCTCCAGTAGTTTGGCATTTAATCTAAATGACCTTTATCAATTCTGACTGTTTCAGGAGTGGAGGTTGGTCAGGATCAGGAATTTGCTGTGGGCACTCAGGAAGCAGGTGGTCAGGGCAGACTGGAAGCTCGGATTACTACACCAACCGGCAAGTCTGTGCCGTGTGTAGTCGAGCCTCAGCTTGGTAAAGGTGTCAGCCTTGTCAAATACACCCCAAAAGAGGAAGGTGCCTATGCTGTAGAGGTCCTCTATGATGGCAACCCAGTGCCTGGGAGCCCCTTCCCTGTGGAGGCTATGTTACCTCCTGATCCCAGCAAGGTGAGTGGATTTGTGGTGGGTTTTTAAAAAAAAAAAATTTTTTTTAAGAAGTCAATCAAAAATCTGAAATTTGATCTGGTCAGTGCAAGCATACTCTTGTAGTGCAAGTTTTGATGAATTTCTTTTGTTTTGAAGACTTCCAAAGATGTGGTTTTTGCTCAGAGCTGACATGTGCATGTTCTTTTACAGGTCAAAGCTTATGGTCCAGGACTGAAAGGAGGCTTGGTCGGGAGCCCTGCAGAATTCACAATTGACACCAATGGAGCTGGAACAGGTGGGCTTGGCCTGACTGTAGAGGGTCCAACTGAAGCCAAAATCGAGTGTTCGGACAACGGTGACTGCACGTGTTCCGTGTCCTACCTTCCTACTGAACCTGGAGAATACCTTGTGAACATCCTTTTTGAAAATGTCCACATACCCGGATCGCCTTTCCATGCTGACGTAGAATACCCCTTTGACCCCACAAAAGTGATTGCGTCAGGTTCAGGCCTGAAGCGTGGGAAAGTGGGAGAGATCAGCGTGCTAAATGTGGACTGTTCCAAAGCTGGGCCTGGACAGTTGGCCTTGGAGGCTGTGTCTGATGCAGGCTCCAAGGCGAAGACTGAAGTGCTAGACAACAAAGATGGCACTTACACAGTGACCTATGTGCCCCTGACAGCAGGCATGTACACGCTGCTGCTCAAGTATGGAGGGAAGACTGTCCCAAACTTTCCTGCCAAAGTGGTGGTGGATCCAGCAGTCGACACCAGCAAGGTGAAGGTGTTTGGACCAGGAGTGGCTGGAGAAAGTATGTATTAAGGGTTGAAATCCTGTTTGAAACTGGTTCTTTTGCACATGTTGCCTTGCTTTTTGAAATATCAATGTTTCCTTGGTTCCTGTGGCATCTCATTTAGACTCCTTTCCTAACCAGCTCTTATTATACAGGCATGCTAGAACATGTCATTATGCTTTGGATGACCTCATCTTGAGCTGAAAAAGGGGGGGCACTTGAATCTTTGTGAAAGAGGACTATTCTTCAAAGCACAAGACTGACACATTTATGAAGATGAATTACTTTTTTTGAGTAGATGGTTATTCTTTGTGGGTTGTCCTCATGCTGGTTTTCTTTAACTTGTTCCTCTACATCATTTGGCTTTGAGTTGATCACTCTTATCACCCTGTAGGTATCTTCAGGGAGGCTACCACAGACTTCACTGTCGATGCTCGGGCGTTGACCAAAGTGGGAGGGCAGCACATAAAGGCTCAGATTAAGAACCCATCTGGTGCTACTACAGACTGTGCCGTTGCTGACCAGGGTGATGGCACCTATAAAGTGGAGTACACGCCATTTGAGAATGGTATAGCCCAAAGCATGATATTGTACTCTTATTTTGAGCAGTTGATGTCTAGCTGTTAATGGGTGTTTTTACATAATGACCTTACAAAAATATTACTTGTAGGTGTTCATGCTTTGGAGGTGCTCTATGATGAGACTCCTCTGCCCAAGAGCCCCTTCCAGGTAGCGGTGAGTGAGGGCTGTGACCCCACTCGAGTTGTAGCCGAAGGCCCTGGGTTAGAGGAAGCGCTAACTGACAAACCTAACAAGTTCTCAATAATCACAAGGTACCACGGCCTTTTATTTTGGTCTCACACATGGCTGCTTTTAAGTTTGGCTTTCACTTGCTCAATCCAAGCTTAAAGCAGCAGTTTAAGTTTTTTGGTTCGTTTTCCTCTTTATCGCTTGCATAATCCTTGAATTTGATTGGAGAGCAATTAAGAGCCAATGTTGTCATCTGCTTTACACAGAGGAGCTGGTATTGGTGGCCTGGGCATCACAGTTGAGGGCCCGTCTGAGTCAAAGATGTCCTGCAAAGACAACAAGGATGGTAGCTGTGATGTGGAGTACATTCCTTATGCTCCTGGACCTTATGATGTTAACATTACATATGGAGGACAGCACATTCCAGGTATATCTGGTTCAGCAGTGGCCTCGTGTCAGACTTGAGACTCTCAAACCCTATAAGGTGTTAGCGTTGTAACGGCAGAGCTCCTTGAAATAAAATTAACGGAACCTTGTGTGAAAGTGTTTGTATGGTGGGGGAGGGGGAAATGCACTTGCATATAATTTAGGATGGATGTTTATATGAATTGAACGCCCACGTACTGTTTAGTTTGACAGGATTATTTTTGTCAGGGTCTGTACAAAAATCAAATTGGTCAATTTTCCCAAATTTGCAAGCTGAACTTGTTACTCTGCAAATGTCTGGTCTAGTGCAGTTTTCTACCGCTGACTAATTTGCTGAACCAAAGTGCCTTAATTTCAGTTATTAGGTCTGTCTCTCGATGTTCACTTTGTCAAGGTAAATGGTTGTTTATGGTCTGTTAGTGCAGGGAGACTCTTGTATAATAAATCTCTACAAGGAAAGTAGAGGAGTCTCCTTCCTTCAAGATTTTCATCCTTTCTTCAGGCAGTCCATTCAGAGTGCCGGTAAAAGACATTGTGGACTCCAGTAAAGTGAAGCTCTCTGGACCTGGAGTGGGTTCAGGGGTTCGTGCCAAGATCCCTCAGACTTTCACTGTAGACTGCAGCAAGGCTGGAATAGCACCACTCTCTGTAGCTGTAACCGGCCCTAAAGGCAAGATGCTGTTTTGTACCGATTTTTTATTTATTTATTTTTTTATATACAAGTAAAGCCTGACCATACATCTGTAAAATTTGCTTCCAGGTGTTGCCGAACCAGTTCAAGTAAAGGATAATGGAGATGGAACCCACACCGTAGCCTACACTCCTTCTGTGGAGGGACCTTACTCTGTAGCAGTCAAATATGCTGAAGAAGAGATTCCACGCAGGTAGCGTGACACTCCAGCACTTTGTCCACAACTTGCAGTCAGTATTCAATAGCTTGTAATCTCTAATGATGTTTCCACACTACCCTCTTTCAGCCCATTTAAACTGCGTGTCCTGCCCACACACGATGCCAGTAAGGTTCGTGCCAGTGGGCCTGGACTGACTACAAGCCTGCCTGCTAGCCTTCCTGTGGAGTTCACCATTGATGCCAAGGATGCAGGAGAGGGCCAGCTATCAGTCGAGATAACTGTGAGTAAGCCCCGGTGTGAAACTACTCATCTTCAGTTTAAATAAAGACCAAGTCTTCTATTCTGTTCTGCTGTACAAGGTGTATATAGGCTTGTATGCTGATTTAAGTTGATCATGTGTACTAAACACATCAATAGAATTTTGCTAATTATAACATGATTGGTTTAACTTGGTGCGTGTGTGGGTTCCCCCACCCTCTTTTGTACACTGGCTGGCTGCTTGGGATGGGTGACGTAGCAAGAGTATCGTATCAAATCATACTTCTCAAGCACTTCTGTGTTCAAGTTATTCCATAAAATAGTCGTACATGAGCTGATGGCCAATGAGGCATGTAGCACTCAGTAGGCTATAAGCCATGCGTGATGGTGTAAATTTTTTATTTTTTTATCCACATTCACTGGATTGAGATGTAACTTTTATTTTTTGCAAATTCAATGAATAAAAACTTTACAAAATGTCTGATTTCTGCTAGGAATGTAAACAGACCTGTGAAATGCGATTTTTAATTTTGAAAAATGGATAAATTTTTTGGGGGGGCGGGGGCTTTATTTTCGAGTAGTTATTTCATCCTTGGTTGGTTCAAGCAACCTGCTCTGCCATTTTGTTTTTTCTCTACTTGCAGTACATGTGCTGGTAGCAGATTGGAGCACATGATTGCTCATATCCAGTGAATGTGGATAGAATGATGAGTAGTGATCTGTTAAGTTTTCTAATGTCCACAAGTGTAACTTTTTTTTTTTTAAATAAAAAAAAAAAATACACCTTTTTAATTGCTGGGGGGGACCTTAAATATTCAACACTAGGAAAAGATGAGGAGGGGGGGAAATCTAAAACTTGAAAGATCAAGTATAAAATGGGGGGGGGGGAACTTCCAGGTTTTTGACAGATTGTAAGGTTTTTGTTTTTTTAAAATAACTTGACAATATCCACAGGATCTTGGGTGTATTGTACAATCATTCATCACAATCTGTATCCATGTAAGATGTAGTTTCTGGGTAGGGAATTGCAGGTACTGAGTTAATGGTAAGGAAACATGGTTGGCTTTTTGAAATGTCAGTTAAAAGGCTTCTGTTCAAGTTGGGTGGTTCTTGGTCATGTTTATTGTAGCCCACAAAGTACCAGAATCTTTCTAGAGAGAACCAGAAGTTCAGACTTGTTGGAATAATTGAAATGAAAAGCTACAAATAGACTAAACTCCTTTATGGTCGATTTGGCATGCTAACACTAACTGCTTTTAGATTACCACATGTGTTCAGCTTCGTTTGTGCTGTTAATTTCCTCTGGACTTGTTGAGATGTGACCAGTGCTTATCCGTTTTTATTATGAGAGCTTGTACAACATTTTGCCTCCTAGGTCCAAAAAATGCGTCTAGGGATTAGTGAGATGGACCAGTAGTTGGAGAAATGGATGTCTTATTAAAGCCAAATGCAGTCCCTTAAGCAGCTGTTTGAATAATTTCCATTATTTAAAAAATGTTCCCCCCCCCTTTTTTTTTTTTTAAACTGTCTGAAGAGTGATGAAGCACTACTGTATGATTATGGAGGTTGTAATCTAGCCAAAGCTGCACTCATGTCTTTGTTTGAACTTGTACTGAGCTCCATTCGTACTTGGACCTCTGTGCTCCTTGGCTTGAGTAGTTTTGCTTTGCTGTGAACTTTCTCCTGGTCTGCTGATCATCTTGATGCAACTCTTCTAACAGTGTGAGAATACAGATCTAGGCTAATGTGCCAATTTGTATCTTCAGGACAAGGATGGAAAACCAAAGATGATCAGTGTTCAGGATAATCTAGACGGGACTTACACGGTGGCCTACGTGCCGGATAAAGTGGGCCGGTACACCATCGTCATCAAATACGGAGGCGATGAGATTCCGACTTCTCCATATAGAGTACGAGCAACTACTACAGGCGACGCTAGCAAGTGCACGGTCACTGGTGAGTCTGAACTTTAACCAAAAAAAGTGTAGAACAGTGTAGTTTTCAAAGTGACTATGCATCTGTAGATGTACCATAATATGGGTTCTCAGTGCAGTATGCAAATTGGTTGAGTGATGCATGCAAAATGGAAAATCTCAGCATATTTCCAGCAGCTTTCTTAACACAGACTTGAGTCTGATTCTTATTTTGCAGGTCCTGGCATCGGACCTACCATCGGCATCGGAGAAGAGGTGGGCTTTGTGGTGAACACCAAAGGTGCAGGGAAAGGGAAGGTCTCGTGCATCGTTGTCACACCTGATGGGACCGAGGTGGAAGCAGAGGTCATCGAGAACGAGGATGGAACCTTTGACATCTTCTACACCGCACCAAAGCCAGGAACCTACGTCATCTACGTGCGATTTGGTGGAGAAAACGTCCCTCACAGTCCTTTCAAAGTCATGGTGAGGATCTGCTACAAATAGCATCTCCCTGGAAATAGAACGTGTGGAAACTGGATTAGTGTCAAGAGATGTCGGGGGGGAACATCTGGTTATAAAAAAAAAGTCCTGTTTATATAGGGATGAATCCACAAGTGACACAGTGATCGATTATGATGATGCATGTATTTAGAAATGGTGACTTCTTTTGAATTTTGCAACTTTGCTTATTTTCTGTAAATTTAAATCCTATCTAATTAAAGTGGAAGTATTTTTAGAAGTTAAGCATTCATCAAAAAGCCATTAGACACTCATAGCGTGGTTTTAATGCATTTGCCAATGCATCTTTGTATTCTAACCATTGTAAGCGCCTACTATTTAGCAATTATATTTGATTTTTGACTACTTGGTAATGCAGGATACACCTGAATTCCCCCCCTCAGCGAATGTATAAGTAGGTGTATGTTTATACCTGATGGTGTTCACTTCCTATGTGCTTTTACCTTTCTGTTGTGAGCCAATAGAAGGTAAGAAGGCAGACTGTTGGGGGGATGGAGCAGCTGCTTATATTAAGTAGCTTCAGATCAGGCTGGTCAGTGTTCTTGCTTTTGTTTGGGGCACATGTTGGGAGGGAATCAGTCTTATCTACTGATGTGAACGAAAGTTCTGGTAAAATTAACTTGCCTGCTAGGATTTTCTTGATGTTGGCACCTCTGAAAAATGCTAGCTAGTGTATTCGTGTAGTTGCATACATGTGCGTTCTACGTTATTTTTTGTCAAAATTACCAGTTTCTACTGAATTGCTGTCTCGCATCACAGCGCTTATGGTATTGTCATTCCCAAGTGTGTAACCTGTACTGTCATTTTCCCAGGCTACTGATGAGGCTCCTTTGCTGCAGCAGCAGTCAGTCCAGCAGAATCAACTTGCTCCAAGTGCTGGCTTCCAGCCCTGGGTACACACTTCCTCATCCCTCTCATCCATCGCTCATCTCTCCTTCGTGCAGTCTGTGCCAGCTAGGGGGATCCTGAATGCAATACTCCAATCGCTGCTTCCTCTTCAGCCTGTGTGCTGACCTTCTGGGCTGGCTAAATACACACATTTCAGCTCTCTGTATTTGTCTTGGTCTTTCTTCCTGTTACTCCTCCGTTCTCCTTTGTAATGGAAGTGACTTTTGTACAGGTCTGCCTCATTTTGACAGCATTCTTTTCAGGAAATGGCTGCATCTTTCCAATTTCCAACTCTACTGTTCTCTTCCATGGCTGTATTTCCTTGGAAACAACTATGCTCATATTTCTTAGATGCTGGAGCATGAGAGAATGTGATCAGAGGGCTTTTGAAGGGTCTTGGTTTTGTTTGGAGATTAATCTGGACATCAGTTAAAATGTGGCTTAGATAGCAACTAAAATTGTAACTTGCTTTTATTTAACTAAAGATTTGTTAGCACTGGGAACTTAATTCATTTGAGTCTTAACATTTTACCTCCATTTAAACACCATGGTTAATCTCCATTCATGCTGTGTCTCTTCTGAACTTTTAATCAACGGCATAACACTTCCCTGAAACCTACTGGCTGTCTACCTTCTTATGGTTAGTGTTTTCATGAATCTGCTGCTTCTTTCTTTCCCCTTTTTCAGAGTCTTGTCACAGATGTGCAGGGAGTTTGAGTCACCATTTACGTCTCCAGTGCACGTTTTCTGCTGTGGCTGAATCATGGAACACATCCAGCCTTCTCTCTTCCTGCTCTTGTCTTTTATTTATTTTTTTCCTCCACTTTTCAAACGGAGTTGCTGCTTTGACAATGGAAATGTGGTGAAAGGCACTTGTTGATCTGGAGCCTGTCTGTGAATCCTAAGTTTTCCACTTTTTCATTGGGAGTTTCTTCCCCCACACAGGTCACAGATGGTGCCTACATTCCAGTGAGCAGTATGAATGGCACAGGCTTCCGGCCTTTCGACATGGTGATTCCCTTTACCTTAAGCAAGGGTGAAATCACAGGTGAGAAGTGACTTAAATTCCAGCTGAGCTAAAGGGTTTTATTTTATTTCCCCCCCCAAGTGCATGTTGGGATGACCTTTATCTGATGGCTTGTATGTGTCTTGTATATGGTTACACGGATCTCTTGAAATATGCTCTCTTTAATTTTAGTTGGAGAAAACGACCTTAATCTGAAATGGTCTATGACTTTAATTCCTGTGCACAAACTATATAGAACAGATAACTTGGTGATATCTTGGGAATGTAGATGCTGGTTTTGCTGTTCACAAATTATAAATTGGGGTTTTAGTGTAATGGTTGGGGGTGAGTTGCTGCCTCAAGTGAAGTTCAAGTATCTCGGTCTTGTTTGCAAGTGATGGTAAAATGGAGCATGAGATGGACAGTCTTATTGGGGCGGCATCAGCAGTAATGCAGGTGTTGTACTGGACCATCGTGATGAAGAGGGAGCTGAGCTGGAAGGCAAACCTTTCAATTTACTAGTCAATCTACGTTCTGATTCTCACCTATGGTTATGAGCTTTGGGTAGTGACCTGAAAGGACGATCGCAGATACAAGCAGCTGAAATTAGCTTTCTCTGTAAGGTGGCTGGGCTCACCCTTGGATAGGGTGAGGAGCTTGGACATCTGGAGGGATCTCAGTAGAACTGCTGCTCCTTCATGTTGAAAGGAGTCAGCTGAGGTGGTTCAGGCATCTGATTTAGGATGCCTCCTGGGTGCCTTCGTTTGAAGGTTTCCTGGACATGTCCAACTGAAAGGAGACCTTGGTAGACCTAGAACGTGCTGGAGAAATATCTTTTGGTCAGGGAGTGCCTTGGGATCCCCCAGGAGGAACTGGAAAAATGTTGCTAGGGTGAGGGACAATGTTGCTAGGGTGAGGGACCCACAGTAGCCTCCTGCCACTGTGACCTGACCTTGGAAAAACAGAAGAAAATGAATGTATGCTTTTATGTACACGTGTCTTGGTTGCCCAGTCACAATACAGTAATCTCAGGTTGACCCAACTTGGCATAGTGACACTAGTTTTCCAAACCCACACTAGCATGCCACCTTTTCTAGTAGATCCTCCATTGCAGCTTATTCATCTGTATTATGTCAAGTATTATCTGAACACATCTCACCAGACTGGAGATGGGGATAGTTTTCAGACTTTTTTTTTTTTTCTTCACCCTTTCTGGCTTGATTTGTGAAATGAAAATGTGACTGGTCTACTGTTGTGGGGTGTTATAACCCCCAATCATATTCAAAATGGGTCTCCTCTGTTTAGTCAGTGTGGTAACATGAGCCATTATGAAAAGCATCCACTGCGACTTTTCTTATTGCTATTATGTTTACCGTTAACTGTTGAGTGATCACTTTTCATCTTAGCTACTCATGAACTACTTGTCTGGACTTTTCTTGTAAGCAGTGAATTGAATTTCCCTGTCCTAGGATCTTATTTTGATGGATGCATACAATAGTGTTAAATGATCTTTCAAAGATGAAAACAAGCCATTGAAGGATTTGGTTTGTCCTTCATAATGACTATTTGGGTGAGCTACTGCAAGGCAACAATGTAAAGGCAAAAAGCTCACTCATTGGACCCTGGGACATGGGATGTTTCTATGCAGTTACCCAAATTAGTACAGGTTTGCAAGTTTAGTGTGAAATGTTCTGTTATGGTGTTGGCATATAATTTTGCTTTGCATATCCAGGTGAAGTTCACATGCCGTCAGGCAAAACGGCTCAGCCTGAGATCATTGACAACAAGGATGGGACGGTTACTGTGAAATATGCTCCTACAGAAGCAGGGCTTCATGAGATGCACATCAAATACAATGGCAGCCACATACCAGGTAAAAGGGTGAAGGGGGTGTCTTGGAGCTTTAAAAAAAAATGCACCAAGAAGAGCATGCAGCTCTCACCAGCTGAGGATCAGTGTGCTCTTCCATAATTAATTCCTGATCAGCTTTTTTTTTTTTTTCCCTTCCCTGTATGCAGGTTTGAAACAAGAATTGATCTTAGAAGTTAAAGGGTGTTAAAGCTTCACCTTTCATGATGTTCCTTGAAGTTGTAGGGCTGGGGAAATTAATCGCTCATCATGATTGATTTTGATGTTGTGCAAGAGCTCTTGTTTTGAGATCATGCTTTGGGAATTCATGCAGCCTTTGTGTAGTATGGGAACTAGAGTCAGGCAAGGATCCTCATGCTGGGACTTGTACAAAAGGCAGCTATGACAGTATCCAGTCAATAACCCACATATCGGCTGTCACAGCAGGTATTAATGAATCAGTTCAGTCCTGAGAAGAGTCAACAAGACAAGCCTTCCCCATAGTTATTACCATGCAAGCCAGAAGTCATGGGTGATTCACCATTCCTCCATTTACCCCAGGATAAAGGTTGATTCGAGGCAAACTGCACATGTGAATATCCTGTTCAGTATTAACACTGCACCTAGATAAAATGCCTATTGTTTGTTCACTCTACTCCAGTGCTACAAAGTGGATAATCAATGGGTTTTTTTTCCCTTTGCAGTGACCAAGGAAAAAATGGTATTGTGCAAAGTTCTTTTGTAAGAAACTGTTCCAAAGTCCAACAGTAGCCAGTAGAGCATTTCCTCACCTCTCTATGTATTAGCTTGTGATTTGAGTAATTTATGGGTGTGCAAGATGTAATTAACCTAGGAATAAAGCCCTTTTTTTTTTTTTAAAAGTGATTTTAATACTGACCTGAAACCACCTGTGCGGTTTTGTATGGTGGGATCCCCCACCAAAAAAAGCTGGTCATAGATCAATGTGTTTTCTCTACAGAGAGTCCTCTACAGTTCTATGTCAACCATGCTAATAGTCCCAATGTGACGGCGTATGGACCCGGCCTTGTGTATGGTGTCGCGAACAAACCAGCTACTTTTACAATCTACACAGAGGATGCTGCAGAAGGTAGTTATTACCTTGTCAAATAAAGAGAGAACCTTGTATACAGAAATCTGTTCGTTCATTGTTCATAATTCTTGTGCTCTATTGGTTCTTGAACTGATGAAACTTCGGTCTACTTTTGGCATAGGTGGCCTTGATTTGGCTGTTGAAGGCCCGTCAAAGGCAGAGATCGGTTGCATCGACAACAAGGATGGCACTTGTACAGTCACGTATCTTCCTACACTGCCTGGAGATTACAACATTCTGGTGCGCTATAATGACAAGCACATAGCCGGCAGCCCTTTCACTGCCAGGATCACAGGTGAGGACCTCGGCTGCATGTGTACCGTATTTTCTGCACCATAAGGCGCACCGGATTATAAGACGCAGTCTTAATTATGTGGCCCATTTCTGTACTTAACCCATACATAAGGCGCACCGGATTATAAGGCGCACGCTAAAACATACGGTCTACAAAAAAAAAGGTCACGGAAGCAAAACAGCGAGTTTGGTTGAACTTTATTCTACAATGTAACAATACACACATTTTTTTAACATTCTTCTTCCACAAATCCATCAAAGTCTTAACTTTGCGCAGTTCATCTTCTTGCTTCCTCCACTTCCGTACCATAGATTCATTGATGTTGAATTCTTTCGCAGCTGCTCTATTCCCATG
>JANZLB010000019.1:8442878-8455067 GCA_026167865.1 Notarius quadriscutis
CCGTACATATTATGTCCCTGTGTCGGACAGATTTTGGAATTCAGTGCACACATAAGGCGCACCGGATTAAAGGGCGCGCTGCCGTTTTTTGTGAAAATTGAAGACTTTTAGGTGCGCCTTATAGACCGTAAAATACGGTAGTAATGTACCGCTTTTGTTCATTTTGATTTGGAATAATTCAAATGACTTGTGTAATGAGAGAAGTGGCTTGCTCATCTCTGATGTAATGGCTGTTTGGTCTTGTTTGCAGAGGACACCAAGAGGAGGTCTCAGGTGAAGCTGGGCTCAGCTGCTGACTTTGCACTGGACATCACTGAAACAGACCTCAGTCAGCTCACAGCAAGCATCAAAGCTCCCTCTGGCCGTGATGAGCCTTGTCTACTCAAGAGGCAGCCTAACAACCACATTGGTATGAGGAGCTCTAAAAATCCATTTTAATGAAAAATTCTGTTTTGCTATTTATTGTATAACCTGCTTCAGAATATAGCTAGATTAAGGTTTTCAGTCAATGGTCTTTTCTAAGAAAGTGATAAATTATGATATGAATTTGATGACTTGAATCAATGAAATAAAAATGATCAGACTGTTTGTTTGTTTTTCCTAGCTGTAATTGCATTGTTGAGGCAAGAGGTTGCAACAATGTAGAGCAGTCATGTGACTTAACCCTAAGCGGAAGTAACGCAGCTATACCATGAAAAAGCGTTTAAATCAAAATCTAGGACAGGAAAGGGCTGTTGTGCGATTGACAGGACAAATGGATTTAAGAAATCTGCACGCTTTTTAGGCTGCTGAAAGCTAAAGAGAAAATGGAGGTAGTGCAAATAATCATACCTTTATGAAAAGGTTTATTAACTTCCATTTTTAATAAAAGGAATATTTTCGCTAACAGGCTATTGTATTTTTATGCCAACATTTACAAATGTGGGTATATAATTGTTGGTTAATAAGTGAAACAAGAAGTTTTTAACTGAACAAAAGGAGTAAGAATAGGAAAATGTTGTGGGTTTTTTGGGGATTAACAAACTTTTTTTTCAAAAGTATCATGGGGAAAATGAAATCTTTACATGCCTAGTATGTTTCCATCATTTATATCGGTACTAGAATGCTGCAAAAAATTCAGACCGCTCCCATACGTTTCCTGTGCTGTGCTGCTATAATATAACTCAGTTGGTTCAATTCTTCAGATTGGAATCAAATATCAGTGTATTTGACACATCCACCAATTATTAACCACCTTCTTAAAATGAGACTTTAAACCATTTTTGTCTTGACCACCTGCGTGTACCACACCTACCTACCCCACCCCGTCAAGGCATGACGGCTTATGTTTCTCTTCTATTTATCCCCCCAGGTATTTCTTTCATTCCCCGAGAGGTCGGGGAGCACTTGGTCAGCATTAAGAAGAACGGGCACCATGTTGCCAACAGCCCCATTTCCATCATGGTGGTGCAATCTGAGATCGGAGATGCCAGCAGGGTGAAGGTGTTCGGCCCAGGCCTGGTAGAAGGACGCACCTTCCAGATAGCTGACTTTATTGTGGACACGAGAGATGCTGGTGAGAAATCAAGAAGTTCTCAATCTTAATTTTATTTATTTTGAGGGGTTTACAGAAAGCACACAAGCACGTGTACATGGGGATGCAATGTGAAGTGTGATTTTTTTCAAGAAGTTTGTTGGCATGAACAGTCAGTCCTTTACAATGGATGCTTTGACCTAGAAGTCTGTTTTAAAAGGAAGCTGCTGAACTGTTGTGTCCCTGATTGGGAATTCAGGCTGTCGGCCAGCTGTAGATATGAATAAAGTAGTCCTGATGGGAATAGTTTACAGCAGACATTTCCCTGTTAACTTGATGATGCCATGTAATTATGGTCTATTTAGTCTAATTTGCATCATCTCTGGGGTGAACTGTGTAAGTGCTAAATGAAGTACATTTCTGCCAGAATGTCTGCTTGTCTTAAATTTAATTTACTGCTGTATTTATGCTCCCAGTGTGCTTAATTGGGCGGGACATGATCCAGCTCAAGTGCCTCTTGGGGAAATTTTCTAAAGATCAAGTCAAACATAATTGGTCAAATTTATATTTTGACTCTCAATTTCTAGTTGTAGTTAATGTAGTAATAAACTGGCCTGAGTTTATGCATTTCTGCATGTTTAATTGAATGTCGAGCTAATTTCTGTCTTGGCTTTTGACTAATGCTCATCTCTGCACCAAGGTTATGGAGGACTAGCTCTGTCCATTGAAGGCCCAAGTAAGGTGGATATTCAGACAGAGGACCTGGATGATGGCACCTGTAGCGTTGCCTACTGTCCTACAGAGCCTGGTACCTATGTAGTGTCCATTAGGTTTGCAGAAGAGCATGTTCCTGGTAAGTTAAATGCATTAATGAAGTGTACATTAACTTATTCAGCCCTCACACACCTTGAATACACTTGCAGCAAAGGGACAGGTGATGTGATATTCCTTTCTATTTGTGTAAATGGATTTGGAGGAATTTCATTAATCCAAAGGAGCAGCCTCCTTAACCTGCTCAGTTCCTCTTGGGCTGTCTGATCCTGGTTTCTTTAGCATGTGTTGAAACTCCACTTTCAAAAGATCTCGGCTCAGATTACAGGAAAATGGAATCGGGTGTTAAGTGCTGCTTCAGTTTCACTTTTCAGATAATAGCTTAGCCTGGCGTGTATAAAGATGCACTTTTGGCACACAAGTAAAATTGTGCCTCTGGTATTAAGGAATGCTCAATCATGCGATCAGGTTTTGACGTTCATATTGGCCACATTTAAATCAGAAATAAGAATTGAATTATACCCTGACTCCACAAGAGCAATTATATCAAGTACTATCGGATCTTGACATGGTAGAAATGTGCTCTGCCCTTGCATGCAATTGAGTCTGACCTTTTTGCCCTTTAACATGACCCCATAGTTAATACACAAAGCATGGCTCTTACTGTAAGGTTATACACAGATTGTTTGCATTCTGCTGATGTGCAACACCGCAGTGCTTTGTGAAGGGTATGACCGGCTCACTTTGGCATTCTCAACTTTCTCTCTCCTGTCCACAGGGAGTCCATTCAGTGTGAAGGTAACAGGAGAAGGACGAGTCCGTGAGAGTATCAGCCGTCGTCAGAGAGCTGCTTCTGTTGCCACAGTTGGAAGCGTTTGTGATCTTAACCTGAGGATCCCAGGTGAGCAAATGGGTCCTCTTGGTGCCATTTGTTAAATCATGGTTTTATTCAAACGCGTCTGGGATGTTAATGGGAAATGGCAATGAGTTGGTGGTGTGATGTGGCCTGATGCAGCACAGTGTTACTTTTGCTATTTGGAAGTGGATTATATTCCTGTAACAAGTTCTGAAGTGTTAAGTTACAGTGGCACAAGAGAAATTGGTCAGTAGGGATTTTGATTCATTAATGAACGACAGGTTCATAAGATCTTGTTCTGAAGTTCCTGTGGTGTAAAACATCCTTTCAGAAAACTTGGCCAATAGCAATTGTATATGCATTTTTTTTTTTTTTTTTAAAGTGAATTTATTCACCTTGTATGGCTGACTCTATGCAATCTATGGCTCTGTAAATGAGCAATATAGAGGTTATGATGAGTGTTTAATATGAACCTGCGGCTGGATTTTCAGTTCCTGCGATAGAAGTCATCAGAACTTTCTGACCGATCAGCATTGCTGTGGTGTAATCCACTTTAGTTTGTTCATATTCCAGATGTACAGTCTAAGGTTTGAAACTTTCCTTTAAGATCATCCTTCTTAAATCAGTGACTTGACCACATAACCATGACCACAAAACCTTTTTGTTTAAAAGTGCAAGCTTTATACAGGGTGACATGAGTTATGGCTGTTAATGTTACCACCCAGTCTTTCTTGCATATTAAGTGGCTGGAGAGATCAAGTGGAAGATGTCTGCCACCTAGGGTTGGTTTGTCTTGTTTATTTAAAAAAAAAAAGCCTTTCAGACTTATGAAACTGTTTGACCCAAGCATGAATCAGAGGGCCTGGACAAACTGACTCCCAGGACAGCGGTTGTTCTATACACACCCATAAGGAGTGAGGGATCAGTGTTATAAATACAAAAGTTGCATGAGGGAAGATATTCTGCTTATTCTTGAGCAAGAGGTGGAATTTTTAGGTCTCCACTTGGACAGAGTTCTTTCATAATGTGATAAATGAGTTTTACTACCAAACTTCAAGATGGAGAAAATATTTACAAAAATGATAAAATGCAGACGTTGATATTGGTGTTTTGAGTTGCGTCAGAATTCCTGTAAGCACTCTTGAGGAGAAATTCCTGGATAAAAAGGGGCTAAATGGATGTATTAATGTCCATTGTATTTCCTGGATTCAGATGGATGTTGGTCTAGTATCTGGAGGGTTTCCTCCCCTGACAGCGCCAAGCTTCTTTCAAAAGTTAATAAGACACAAATTGTCATGTTGGAGAAACCAGACAAGTGTGAACTCCATCCTGAAGACTTTCCCATGTTGAAATACTTGGCGACAGCTTTACCTCTGACTGACTGACTGTTACTCGTGACTCCTTACAGAAAATACGACATAAACTCAATCTTTAATAATCTGGACTCCTTTTAAGTTTGTTTTCGTGGCATGTCCACCATACATTAGAAGGGGTGCGTTAATGTAGATGGCACAACTAGCACACTGTTTATAGAAAGTTGCACGAACACCTGATTTAATTGGAATTGAGAATTCAACAGATGTGAGAAAATAAATTGGCCACCCTATTTAAGTACAAATTTAGATTATATTGATTTGTACATTGAGTCGGTACAAAAACAATTTTGATTTCCAAGTAGTTTTCCAGCACAAAATTAAATTAGGAAATTTTTGCAGGTCAGTAAATAAAGCAGTATATTGCACAAGAGTTCACGTTTCAAAGAACATAATGATGGCTGCTGGGTTTTGCTGCAAAAATAAGGGTGTTCTTTTCGGGGGGGGTTGGCGGTTTAGTGATACCAAGGCAAGAAATGGTTTTCCAGACAATAACTATAAATGGCTAAAAATTGGTCATTCGGTATGGGGTTTTTTTTTTTTGAAGGCAAATTGTTTTGGTAGAAGAGGAATAAAACTGGTAATTGCTCTGCTTTGGTTAACATGACATCACTACACCCTGAGTGTTTTTACTACTCAGGAATGCATGTTAACAAGACCTTGCTTTTGACTTGAGTGTTTGAGCTCAATTGCGCCCCTCTCCCCCCGGAACCTTCCGTCATGATGACAAAGCCCTCCAAAAAGATTCTAATAAACAAAGGGAGGTTTTATTCATTTGCTTGCTCATATCTTGCCAAATGGGAATTGTATAGTGTAAGTGAATCCATATGCAACATGACTCATGTGTAATATTAAAGAATGAGGACACTGGATCTGTGCTGTAATTTAACAGGATTGCGCTAGAGACCAGTGCAGCTGTTGTGTGGATCGGTCACGTCAGATGGTCTGGGATGTGTGCATGGAGTCTGATGCATTCTGACTCGGGCCATATGTGAGCCATGTTTAAAGAATTAATCTTGGAGGATGAGGTTGTAATGTAATGGAGGGTTAGCTCTGAGTAATGGGTACTGTAATGGAACTGAGGCCACACAGACTTTTTGCTCCCTTTTGACAAAGCTCGTGTCCTGGCTGGGTGTGAGGGTGGTGACGCACTTCGCTTGCCAACTGCTACGCACTTGCGCCACAGCTAAAACCTGGAACCAGTCTGCATATACAACCTGTATACCAAGCAATCTGTACAGGAGAATACTATTTATTGCAGATTTTCACGTACACTGGGTTTAAATGATTAAAACAGCACTTGTTAAATCGTGTTGCTTTTAGATTATGAAATGAGCAGTGCCTTAAGTGTGACCTCATTAAATAGGTTTGAAGTTAGGCTGATCACTTGACTACAATAAGTCTAAGGTAAAGCTTGAGTTTTGCAGGACTTGAGGCCAGGGCTCTTTGTGCTTTCTCTGTGACAAGGTGCGTGTTTTTGTTTGTTTCAAGAAAAAGCAGAGACTAATGAGGGCATGATTTTGTTTCTAGCTGTTGTATTGCAAGTGATAACAGGAACTTTTTAATTAATTAATTTTTTTTTTCTTTGCATGTTTAGACCATTTTAACTCAACTGTTGGCTTTCATCCATGTTCTACGTCTTGAGGCACATTTACTCATTAACTTAAGTGGAACTAATATAAAAGGTCTGTGCTTGAGTGAGTGTGGAATGCGAGTCTGGAGCCATAGACAAGTTTTAAAAGTGAATACCTGTATGGGTTTTTTTCCTAATTTTATTTCTTCAGGAAATAGTCTAGGTGGTATTTTTCATCTCTCACCCTTGACGTTTCCCTGCCGTCTTTTTTGCTATCCTTTTACCTTTCCTCACTTGTTTCCTTTCTCTTTCTCTGCCTGTGTCTTTTTTTGTCTCTTTAGTGACGTGGTTTCTCCTGGCTCTGGCCCGGGAACTCCTTTCTCGTGGAGTGTATCGTTCTCACTGTTCTCTGTGGCTTGGGGGGAAACACTCATACACTCCACGGTGTTTGAGCGTCAGGAGCATCACTGTGCACACAGTGAGGCTCAACAGGATGAGCACAGCATCCCTGTCGAGGCCCTTTGGGCTGGAGGGTGCGTTGTAAGCGCTGGGCATGCAGGACAAAGAGGTTGGCAGAAAGCGCTTGCTATTGTTTGCAGCATGAGTGTGACCATGCATGTAAAATAGCACATGGCTAGTTCACATGTTGAATAACCATGTACTATTGGCCTCCTTTGGAATGTTGTGCCATGTTGCTTGCAAAATCCATCCTGCAAAGCCAGCGAGAATGAGAATCTTTCTAAAAGTATCGACATCAAAGCTGCTTAGTTAAATGCTGCTCTTGAATGATGCTTCACTTCTACTTGGAGGTGGAGTTCCTGAGTTATCCTTCATCACCACTTAATCTTTCCACCTCTCTCTTTTATGCTGTCCAGAGATCGATGCCCATGACCTCTCCGCTCAAGTCACCAGCCCTTCAGGCAGTACTGAACCTGCAGAGATTGTAGCAGTGGGAAACCACACCTACTGCGTGCGCTTTGTTCCACATGAGATGGGTGTGCATACAGTGAGCGTGAAATACCGTGGGCAGCATGTGCCAAGCAGCCCCTTCCAGTTTACTGTGGGGCCTCTGGGAGAAGGAGGGGCCCAGAAAGTGCAGGCAGGAGGCCCTGGGCTGGAGAGGGCAGAGATCGGTGTACCAGGTACAGGAATTGAATAAAAATCTAAGTTAGGCTGTAAATGGCTTAATTGGTCTTGTGTGGGAACCTGGGTACACAACCTCCTGTGCTTTGCTAGCTAGTTAATGGATGGTAAGTAAATGGTGGTTAAATTCTTCAGTATTGGGGGGGGGGGGGTATTTAACTTAAGTACTTAAGATGGAATATACTGTTATGTACTTGGTGTATTTCTAGTTGACTTAAGATTTGATATGCATTTGTGCACCATGTTATAGCGGAGTTCAGTATCTGGACACGTGAGGCAGGTGCTGGAGGCCTGTCCATCGCTGTGGAGGGCCCCAGCCGTGCAGAAATCTCCTTCGAGGACAGGAAGGATGGCTCATGCGGCGTTTCTTATGTGGCTCAGGAACCTGGTGTGTATAACTGCACTGCGATTGTGATGGTTAACGGGGATGCTTTTCTAATGGCTGTGTTTTTTGCAGGTGATTACGAGGTGTCTGTCAAGTTCAATGACCAGCACATCCCCGAAAGCCCCTACCTGGTGCCTGTGTGTGCGCCCCCACACGATGCCAGACGCCTCACTGTTACCAGTCTTCAGGTGAGACATGAGGGAACATCACCACACTGGGGCATGTCCGCAGCTATCAAAGAACGAATCTTAGCTGTAGGCAGTTGTATCTTGTCACGTAGAGGATTTGGCATTCTGACAGAACAGACAAAACTGACTAAATCCAGGATTTTGTACATGGGACTAAGCTGTGAATCATTATCATGGAATTACTTGTGGTTTGTTGCTTTCAGAAAAAGTAGTGGGAACAGTATGGAGTCATTAACTCAAAAGCAAGCTGGTCTGTGCTGATCCAAGTTTTAGAAAACCTTTTGTTCACGATGCAGGTTTACAACTTGTTGCGCTTTTGAAATTTGTTTGGCAGGAAGTAGAAAAGAGTTTTTCTGAAGGCTTGCTGAAATTGACATGATTCAACAGCTGACCAGTTGGATTTTAAATATTTAACTTGTAATTGAGAATATTGTAAATGAAATGATAGAAAAACTATAGAATCTATTGTAGTCTTTAAGTCGGTAAAAGTCATTTGACATTACACTATGAAACACTATAAAAAATCAAGTAAAAACTACTGTCTATTCATACACATTGTAAAAATGCATCCAAAGTACTGCTTAAATTAAACAGCCCCAGAATTACCAAGACCTGTTAATCAATTAAATATTGAAGAGCCTCAACTTTTAAATGTCTCTAAATAACTACTTTCAACTGTTTCTAGGCAGATGATTCCTAAGTCTAATGACTCTGGGGGAGAATAAAAATAAACCACCTCAGTAGCCTTGTATTGTTTGAACTTAATTATGACTTGAATGGATACTAACGCCAGTATCATAAGGACATGAATAACTGTTTACATCAATATCAAGAAGTCCATGTATATTAAAATGCATTTTTTTAATATATATCTGGCATGTTGACTTGCTCTCATTGGTTCCAGACTTTTTGGCGACACTTTTTTTTTTTTTTTTTTTCCTTTTTTCTACATAGAATGCTTTTGAATGATGTAAGCTAGTGTTTTTTTTTTTTAATTTATTTATTGAAACAGCCACTCCCTAAAGCTTAAGGCATGACTGTGCCTGAAGGCAGATAAATTCAGGGTGTTTCTCATTTTTACAGTGAAGTAAAAGCTTGTATATGCTGTACATCATCCCTGATTTCGTGACCGTTTAGTTGGGAGGTGATGCTTCTTTGAGTAGCTGCTGGACATGACGAAACTTGTGTGGGACTTGGTGTTTCACTTGTGTTTCATTTAAAGGCTTTTAACAGACACCCAACTGCAAAACTCACTAGACCTTGTTAAAAGCAGTGAGAGAGGTGCACCACATGCTTCTAGCAACTTTTGTCATTTTTGGTTTTCGGTAATGTAAGAAATCTTGTTCATCGGTTTCCTAAAATTGCACTGTTAGAATGTGGAACCTCTTTCTCCTGAACTTTAGCTGGTCTGTTGTGAGATCAGGTAATGGTATTGATCTTTAAAAGAATTTGAGGGCATGTGATGGTGTAGAGGTGGTGTAGATATAGTTTCCAAAATGTAATGTTGTAGTAATAATTGGGGAAGAATTTGCCAGAAACGAGTTTGTACAATATTGCACTTGTGCTAAATGCATGTGGCAGCCAGGTTTTCCATATTCTTACTCCGATTTGCTGGTTTCGGACATGGTGTAACTCATTCTGTTCTTTGGGCTTCCAAAGAAGGCGGTGATGTAAAATATCCAACAATTGTTTGGTGGCCTGAGAAAACCCAACTGCAACTCCTGAATTGTAAGGTTTCTCTTTTGCAGGCAAGTTTTAGCATTTTTCAGTTTTATTGAAATGCAGTCTTGCGTTTGTTGAACACAGTACTTATGGAAAAAATCAAGTTATCAAATTGTAAAGAATCTCATGTTTTACGATGAGAAATTAGATTTTGTCACCAGATAAATCTTTTCTGACAACATTTAAGCATAAGCCTCGTTACGGTCTCCCATCATGACTGTCTGTTCACATGGACATTGCTAAGGAAATGATGACTGAATAATTCCAGCAGTTTTCTGTTGGCTAAATGTCCATTTTGGTGGATTTGTATTGTTCTTGAAGTCAAAATCTTCCAGAATTTCTCCCTACTGAGAGCTGATGGGTTTTCTCAGAGCACTACCTGCAAAGATTTGGAGATGTGTATTTTTAGGAAAGATGTACATTTGTGCCAAAGATTCACAGCTCCAGTAACTAAAGAAGCAAACGCCAGACAGCAAGCACGTCTTGGCTGGTCATGTTTTTTTAACAAGTGTAAAATTGTACAAGTTCCAGTTTTTATGGAGTGTTCAGAATTGTCCAGCCCATAGTGCAGTGCCTGACTGGTGTGGAAGGGTGTGATCAAGTCTCTACTGTTTGCTGCTTCAGGAGTCGGGCCTCAAGGTAAACCAGCCAGCTTCGTTCGCTGTGCGTCTGAACGGTGCTCAAGGCACCATCGATGCCAAAGTGCATAGTCCCTCCGGAGCTCTCGAGGACTGTGTGGTTTCTGAAGTGGACCAAGGTAAGACTCAAATGGAAGCCAGTAGACAAAATGTGAAGAAATCGTCAGAAAAATTGACGTGTGCTGGTTTTTTTTTTTTTTTGAAAATGAAACTTGACAGCATGAATTGACAGAGTATAAAGAGCTAAAATCATCCAAGTAAAACGTTTAACAAAAATGTTTTTGTTGTTGAAGAGCCAGAGACCTGGTGGCCTTTTCCATTTCTCTTGCTTGCTGGCACACATTTTCTTTAGTTAGCTCATCTTGTCAGCAGTTCATATTGCCTTAACTGTTTTATTGGTCCTTCTCCAGACAAGTACGCTATTCGTTTTATCCCGCGAGAGAACGGTGTCCACACTATTGATGTGAAGTTTAATGGCACGCATATCCCAGGCAGCCCGTTCCAGGTGAGAGTTGGGGAGCCAGGACAGGGCGGAGATGCCGGGCTGGTTACTGCTTATGGTGCTGGACTTGAGAGAGGAACTACAGGTAGCAATTCATGAACACGTTTTCTGGATCTCTATTTGCTTGGGGTTTTA
The DNA here is from genome assembly GCA_026167865.1 of Notarius quadriscutis. NCBI lineage: Eukaryota > Metazoa > Chordata > Actinopteri > Siluriformes > Ariidae > Notarius > Notarius quadriscutis. Next base: position 8,453,678 of record JANZLB010000019.1, read on the forward strand.
TATTCCATTCATGCCAGCTTGTGCTGTCTGTTTTTGCTGATGGATGGTTAACTTACCCAAGGCTTGATTCCAGCTGCTAAAGAGAATTAAAATAAATGTTTTGGAGGCATTTTCTCTGCAACTTATTCCAATTTACTGTAACTTTCAGATCAAGTCTGTAAGGTTCTCCAAGTAACACATGGGGGTAAAGTTGGACTGTGTGCTAGAATTTCTGCATCGTGCTGTGATCAAATAAACTTGTTGAACATCTTGTGCAACTTTTACAGCTTGCCTTGAAAGACTGGGGTTTTGGGTTTTTTTTTTTTTTAAATATATGGAGGGAAAATTTGTCTAGGCAGTATTTTATCCCTTATAAAGGATTTGGAATTGGTTATGATTGTCTATTTCTTCAACCCCAAATCCTTCCTCACCTGTAAACATGACCACCATTAGCACGCTAGGTAAGGAAAGCTTGTAAAAATCTAAACCTGGACACGATCTGTTTTGGGCCGTTCATTTATCCCCCCTCTGATCAACAGTCTTTGATTTTAGACATTTGTTCTTCACCTCTGACTTAAACAAGTTGCTTAACTTGTGTTCCACCCAAAGCAAAAATGTATTTCTTTATAACTGCTTAGCTCTACATGTCACAGAAGTGTCCATCTGTAACTCTTGGCTGTTTGTATTCAGGGTTTTTGTTGTAATTGTTTACACCCTGAAGTGTCTAAAAGGAGAACAGTGATTCCCTTGTGGAGCTCAATGATTACACTGAGCACAGCAGTGGCAAAGACACTGGCTTTATCAGCTCAGCCCAGTCGTGCCTTCATTGTCTTATTCTATAGCAATAGTGTCAGAGGTTCTCTTAGGATTTATTCATCCCTCTACACTTATGGTCTTGCTGTTTTATCACATTTATGTAGATCTGGCATTATCTGGCTCAGTAAACGGTGTACTTGTAAGTTTTCATGCCTTCTGTTATTTCCTGGCATTATTGCGCTGAATGAATTGTCACCTTGTACTTTATCCAGGCAGCCAATCAGAGTTCATAATCAACACCAGCAAAGCAGGACCAGGCTCCCTGGCAGTGACTGTTGAAGGACCTTCGAAAGTGAAGCTCGAGTGCTTGGAATGTCCCGAGGGCTTTAGAGTGCACTACACACCAATGGCTCCTGGAAATTACCTGATCAGCATCAAATATGGTGGCCCTAATCACATCCCAGGCAGTCCTTTCAAAGCCAAAGTCACAGGTATGGTATAAGATTTGAGATTGGACATATTGTACATCTGTACCACCAATTTTGTTCTTTACAATATTGACAGATGCAGTAAAAGCATCTTTCTGTAAGCATACAAAAGATCTCCTTTTATTACTAATGTACTATTTTATACACCCCCCCCCCCCCCCGCCCCC